>PVJO010010081.1:0-66143 GCA_004026905.1 Hystrix cristata
GGCGGCTCCGGGCTCCGTCAGCCGACCCCGCCGGCCGGCCCTGCCCTGAGCGGCGCCGCGAGCTCGCCCGCGCCGCCCCGGCGTCCCCCCTGCGGGCGGGGCGGGGGCGCTGCCCGGCGGGAACCCGGCGTCCGGCCCGCCCCGCTCCGCCCGCCGGCAGGCGTCGCCCCACCTCCGCGCCGCGTCCGGCCGCAGGTGCGGCGCCGGGAGCCGGGATGGCCTCGCCGGCGGCGCACGGTAAGGCTCGCTCGGGCGGCCGCGGGCTGCGGGGCTCGGCTCCGGGACGGCGGGACGGCGCGGCGGGACGGGCGGCGGGCGGCGGGCGGCGGGCGGCGGGCGGCGGGCGGGAAGCGGGCGCGGCTGGGGGAGGCGGCCGGCCGGCCGGGCGGGACGGGACGGTGGTCGGGGACTCCGGAGTCGGCGCCTGGAGTTCGGGCGTGTGCGGCCCTGCGCGACCCCGGACGGCGGGCGAGGCTTGGAGGGGGCCGCTGCGGCCGCGCCTGCGTTGTCCCCGACTGACCTTGGGCAAGTTGTCTAAACTTTTCTGCTCCTGCCTGGCCCGGTCGGTAAAGGAGACAGAGCAACCCCCTGACGGGTGCTGTGGAGTCCGAATCGTAGGCACCGAAATACGTTTCCAATGCAAAAGGGAAATCGGTTTGGAAATGAAAGTTCTCAGGCAGGAGAAGGCATTATTACCTCACCCTAATTTTTGGCTGCGGAGTATCTGTGTGTGTCTGCGTCTGTGTGCGTGTGTGTGTGTGTGTATGTGTACGCACACATGTGTGGCATTGACAGCTCTGAAGGAGACTGGGCTAGAATCCCAGCGAAGCTTCTTATCAGCATTCTGCTTCCGGAAAAAGCAATTCTCTTTAGTCCTTTGTCAGAAATGCTGCTGAGACTTGGTTATAGGCAGCAGAAACTCTAGTAGCCTGCCCGCCTTCCCTTCCCCTTGCTGGCCATCAGCAGTGATAACGTCTAGATTTGGAGTTTTCACGGGGAAGGCTGTGGGCAGTTCTGCGGGGACAGCTCAAACCTGGACTTGGTAGGTGAGGAGGGTGGTGTCACCAGGAGCGTGGTGTCCCCTGCTCCTGTTCCAAGGTTAAAGGGGTTGGTCTCTCTCTCTCAATCTTTCTCTGGATTCCAGCTGTTTAAAAAGACTATTTTCACAGCTCAGAATTGCAGCGGATGCTTGGGATCTGCTAATGAGTTGTGAGCAGGTTACAACTTGCATGCTAGTGGCCGGCCCTTCCTTCCGTCCTTCCTTCCCTTACTGCCTTTCTGCCCCTCTCTCTCTCTCTCTTTCTTTCCTTCCTTCCTTTCTTCCTTCCTTCCTTCCTTCCTTCCTTCCTTCCTTCCTTCCTTCTTTCTTAGAACAGTTTTGCTAGGATGTGAGTTGTTCTTGTCCAGTGCACCTTTGACACTCTGCTTTCTTGTTCCTGGGTCACCATCTGGGGAGTAATTCAGTGTTCTGAGAGTGTTTTAGGCATGTTATCATTGGCAAAAAAAAAAAAAAAAATCTATAACTCTATCAGAGGGATCTAAGTTCTGGTTTTTTAAATATCATTTTAGATGCTGCTTTATGGATATTGTTAATAATAGGTTTACATAATAATTCAATAAATTTCTAGAAGCTTTAGACACTTTAAATGGGCACCTAGGTGGAGAAAACTAAGTCGAAATAAGTGAAATTATTTTGAAAAGCTAGCATATTCAGTAATGATTGGAAAAAGCGGCTAATAACTTTTTTTTTTAGAAGTATTACACAGGTTTCTTATTAGGCTCCTAAAAGGAACTGATCCAGTCTTAAACGAAGATATCAGTCAGGATTTGTAGTATTTTACATATACGCCTGACACACTCTCTTCCCTTCCCCACTCCTGAAATGGTGACTATGTGGTTACCAAGTCCAAGTTAACTCTTTGTTAACAGTGTGACTAAGAAGGGACAAGTTAGTCCTCAAGGCTTTCAACTGAGTGAACAAGTTAAGGAAAAACGAACTTGAGAACACTCGGTATTTTCTTTGGGCACATTTGGTATATTCTTTATCCACTGCTGTTGTGGAGCGTTTGGTGGGGCTCAGGAACCCTCCAGCAGTCATTTTCCTGACAATAGATCTTTAAACAACCTTTCAGCCCAGCCAGCTTTGCCTTTAGATAGCACGATGTGGGGGGTGATCTAAAACTTTCTTTTTTGGCCTGGAATGTATAGTTTTCAGTGTTTGTATTTATTTGACTGACTTAATAAGCAGTCAGTCCAATCTCCAGTACAGGTTTGGAAGAGAACGAACGGCTGTCCTGTGGGCCGTGCGCTTTTGTTTCCAAAGGAGAGAGAATTGGGCCTCTGTCTGTACTTCATCAGTGGCAGCCCCCCCATAAACCGCATTAGCTTCCCTTCCAATACACATTTTTGATCCTGTATTGAAACTCTTTTTTTCTGTATTTTAGCATTAATTTCTCTTAAGTTTCAGGCTACTGTCTAGACTCATACGTTCTAGAAATATGAAATGAAATCAGGGCCGTGAATAACTGTAATATAACCTCTAATGAGTTTGATGAATGATGCACTTTATGGAATTCTGTAGTTTTGAAGCCTCAGCCCTTCACATTCACCCGCTGCCGTTTCTTTCCTTGCCTTTTAAATGGTTTAGGTTCTTGACTGCTTTTAGCTCATTTCATAACCGTGTGCACCAGACTACAGATGAATGGTGATGGCTGGGACTTGGCTGTGCAACAGAAAGCACAGGGGACATTTCCCAGACTGAACCAGGAAAAGCCTTGTCGTTAGAGCTGCAGGCCTAGCACCGAGCCGTCAGTTTTAGCTGTGAGGCTTAATAAGGGGCCCAAACTGCTGATACAGCACAGTGGTGACTATTTCAGATTGGGAAGTTCTCTTCCGGGAGCTATAGGAGCAAGAGACCTGAGTAAAGGGAAGGAACAAGCCATTCCATAATATGGGGAAAGAGAATTCCTGCTAAAGGAATGAGTACAGTGTGTGCGAAGGTCCTGTGACAGGAATGAGCTTCTCACATTCAAGATTAGCTAGGTCAGTGTGGCTAGAGCAGAGAGAGCAAATAAAGACAGGGAGAAAAGACAGCCAGAGAGCCTGGATTGTTGTAACTATGCTCCTCTCATTTTACTCCTACTTTTTTTTGGGGGGGTGCTCAAACTCAGGGCCTTACACTTGCTAGTTACTCCTGCTTCTTCAGTTGCTGCTGCTCTGTGGTTTCTTTCTTCTGTTCGGTGTTGATTTGCCTGGGTTCTATCCTTAACCTTCCTATAACCGCAATGTCAATCATTCGGACAGTGTGGGTTAGATAGCTCCCAAATGCTATCTACTTGGTTCAGTGTCTCTTAGTGTGCGGCTTAAAACGGGGTGACAGGGGTTTCTGAGTTGTAAGTAGAAGCTCTGACATGAAGAATCATAATGACACTTTATGTGAGTGAGCCCAGTTAGTCTTCATGCAACCCTTGAGAAATTGGTGCAATGCCGGCCCCATATTCATGTGAAGAAAATGTGGTGTAGATAGGTTAAGGCACTTGGTTAGCCTTACAAAGTGAGCAGGCAGCCCAAATGCAGATGTGGAGGGTTTGGCTCTAAAGCCTAGAGTTGGGGGGTACTTGGGAGAAGGAAGAAAGATGGCAAGATGTGTTACTTTCTCATTGCTGGGATGAAATACCCAACACCCTCGAGATAAAGGAGGAAAGCTTTATTTTGGCTCACAGTTTGTAGAGGTTTCAGTCCATAGTTGTCTGCCTCCAAGGCAGGGTGGCATGGCAGAGGGGCATCGCAGAGGAGAGCAGCTCAGAGCATGGTGGGCAGGAGGCAGAGAGTGATCAAGGGAAGAGGAGGGAGATGGACCCTTCCAGGCCACACCTACAGTGTCCCACATCCTCCAACCAGGCTGTACCTGCCCACATCACATTTAGCTATAAACTTGCCAGTAGATAATCACTGATGAGTATCACACAACCAAGTTCTGATCACCTCCCAAAAGCCCCAGCTATGACCACCTATGAGGCTGTGCAGGGGACATCTAGATATGAACTATAGCAGTTGGAGAGTGGGTAATTCCGGGAAGAAGCCTGGCTTGAGCCAAGGCTAGAAGACAAGGGGCCTTGTCAGTCCTTCTGATTGGAAGGGGTACAGGAGAGGGGTGTATCAAGAGCTAAGTCTAACAGTGGGACATGAGAGTCATATGTGGGGAGAAGGGCTGAGAGCCCAGGACATGATTTCCCCTTCTGTGACTTCATCTTTCTTAGGTAACGCCCACAGAGAAATCGCCATCTGACAGTTGCTTTCTTGCAGGTCTACCTAGCTGTATGCTGGACTTTTCTATGTGATGCCCATCTAGCACCTCAAACTGGAGGTGTCCCAAACAGCATTCCCATCCTCCTTTCCCGTACTTGCTTCCTATAAATTATCTCTGGCTACTGAACTCGAGCTGCACTCTGGGCTCTAGCTGGCACCCAGGGTCATCGGAGTGCCTGGGATGTCCCTGTTTCTGTCACAGATGGTGGAGTCCGCTGCAGGCCACGGACTCCTAAGTGGAGAATCAGAATGCAATGTTCTAGTGGTGGTGGTGGCAAGGGATAGGCTAGAACAGTTCCTTGGAGAATTGATGTTGAAAGACTGATTGGGAGAAGGAGAGCTTTCCAGGGAGTGAGACCAGTGTGAGCAAAGAAAGGCAGATATCTCTGGCGCAAAGAAGGGCGCCATCATGCAAGGGCGCCACTGGCAGCGTGGTCTTGGCGGAGCATGGCCTTGAGACACGGAGCAGGTGGGGAGGCGGCTAGGGCCAGCATTGCTCGGCCCACCACCCACGCCACAGTCCCAGGAGGCCTCTTCTGGTCATTCTTTACCAGTGTGTACTAATAGTGACCTTGGGCAAATTTATCAACCTCCTTGCTGCCTTTTTATTTGTAAAACTGTGTCACTCTGAGGTTAGATCAATGGCAAGTGTGTGTGAGTGGTACCTAGGAAGTACAGGTGTGCCCTGGTTTCTAAGAGGTGTTGGTTTCAGGGACCCTGCAGATACCAAAATCTGCGGATGCACGAGCCCCTTGTACAAAATGGCACGGTATTTGCTTAGAACCTACACATACCAAACCGTATACATTAAGTCATTTCTAGATTACTGAAGACACCTGATTTGATGCAAATGCTATGTAAGTAGTTGTTATTCTGTTTGGGCAATCATGACAAGGAAAATTTCTGTACATGTTCAGTACAGACACAGTTTTTTGAATATTTTTTAACTTTCGTTTTCTGTACCTCGTTGACTCTGGATCCAGAACCTGCCAGCTGCACTCTGCGAACATCAGCTCTTACTGTCACCTGCCAGGAGACCCCATCACCAACTCCGGCTGATCCTTCTTCTGTCTTTGAATTTGGGTTTCTTCTCCCCTGATCCAGCCACCATCACTGCTCAGCCTGACTGCCGTGACAGGTTTCCCTCTGGTCCTTTGCCTCTATTACCTGCCTTTTTTGGTCTTCACTGCAAATCCGAGTCTGTTATCTCCCTGCATAAAACTCTTGGATGGCTCCCCTCTGCCTATGGTCAAAGTCTGACCTTCTCCCTCCCTGCCTCTCTCTCTCTCTCTCTCTCTCTCTCTCTCTGCATCCCACCTGTTCCAAAGGGAGGTGGTTGAAGGCTTTCTCAGGTTTCTGGGTCAAGCCATGTGCTTTGAAACACACTTAGCCCTCCCTGGACCAAACACCCCTTTCCTTCCCTTTGACTTTTTCTGTCTCACTTGGAGTTTCTCTTGGAATTTCTTAGGGTGGGTTGTGCCCTTCGTGGCCCCCCACTTTGTGCAGCAGCGAGTGGATGATAAGATCCCAGAGGACAGGACTTCATCTTTGTTTTCCTGGAGCCTGGCACAGTGCAAGGCACATAGTAAGTGACAGTACTTGACTGGCTGACTGAAGGACTGAACCGACTAAGGAGGGAGAAGTACACCGTGCACCCTTGTTTTTTCCTCTTTTAAAAGGTCAAGTCTGCTATGCTGCCCAGATTGGCCTTGAACTCATGGGCTCAAGAGATCCTCCTGTTTCAGCTTGCCTAGCAGCTGAGACCACAGACATGTGTCACAGTGCCTAGCCTCACGCATGGGTTTTCAGATTCTTTTTGCCTATTGCAAATAACTTTTATCCTTCAGCGAAGAGGACCAGACAGAAGAGCAAAAGCGTCCACAGCACGTGGTGAAATGAGATACGTGCTGACTGGGACTCGTGCTTAGCCATCACATAAATCCAAGGAGCGCTTTGATGACTACTCTTGTTTGGCCCTCCTTCCACCACCTGGCATGCTGGTTGTTATGCAATCCGGATGCTCGTGGTCAGCATTGATTGGGACTCTTTTGATTAAGAAGCTGCTGCAAAGCAGCTACAGATTATTTTTTGACCTTCAACCCTTCATATTATATAAGTTTCTGTGGTAAAATTAAGTGATTAGCTCTGTCTCGCACCACCTCCTCCATCTCCTCCTCCTCCTTCTAGTCTCATCCTGAGGGTCCTAATCTTAGGAACTAATCTAAATCCAATTCTTTCCCCAAGGGCTCACTCACAAATACCATCATACAATGGCTTATAAAAAAACACATCGGTTGTTTAAATTAAAAAATCACAATAAAAGACACATTGCCATTAACCCCCCTCGAAAGAGTCTTCTTTGCTTTAAAAACACTTATTCTGTCATTTAAAGTGTGTTCAGAGGGTTAAGTGTATTTGAAGGGAGAGGAAGGGGAATATTTTGAGAGGGCTTAATCGCAATGTGTCTTTTACTGTAATAAAAATTTAAAAATTTCAACATCCACTGGATTTTTCAGTCATACCTCACAGGGAGAGTTAGGCTTCGACCTATGGATTGGGGGAGCACAAAAACATTAAGCCCGTGCCAAATAACGATACGGATTTTTCTTTGAGAATGTCAAACTAGACAAATAGCCCACGGCCCCCAAGGAGGTTTCTAGAACAAACAACACAGCCTGGGCTTTGTGAGTGCCTACTGTGTGAGACACTTCTGTTGCTTCTGAAAGTAAAGTCACAAACTGCCTCTTTATCTCACACTGTAATCACAGGGCCTGACCTTTGCTCTCTGAGGAAAATGAAAATGGAATGTATGATTTCTGATCCTGAATCAAGCAGATATGAGGCAGAAAGGAAAGGAAAGGCTCTTGTCTAGTTAGGGTTCACAGACAGGCTTGTGTCCCCGCGCCTGCTGCTCTGGAGGAATCCAAGGGAAGCTGCCATAATGAGCACGGGATTTAAAACGCAGGAAAGGTGATTAAAGCATTTGAAAGCTTTCTAGGACTCCGGCAAGCCTTTGTTGTGCCTTCGGTGCATTAGACTGAGCCAGGCGCTGCAGGCACAGCTGACTAGTGCATGGGTTGCCCTGCGGGAGGGAGGCCCTGGCCCAGGCCCCAGGGTCGCCTGAAGGACGCCATGGGACAGGTGTCCCTGCAGCTGCTGCCTGGTGCGTGGACTGCCAGGAGCACAGGACTCTGATGGCCTGCAGAGCCCCGTGGCCACACAGCACACAGCGCCAGCCAGGCGGCGACCGTGGCCTTGGTGGGGTGACAGAGAGATCTGTGTGAGTTGGAAGCACAGCTGAGTGGAAGCATACGGCCTGCGCTTTGCCTGATCTAGCAGCCCGTCAGCCCCTCAGAGAGTCCTCCCCAGGCGCCCGCTGCAACCAGCCTGTGTCCCCTGAGCTTGAAGGGCCTCGGGGTGTTCAGAACAGATGAATTTCAGTCACAAGAAAAAGAAGGACGTCAATGCCCAGGGGTGAGTCGAGGAGAGACAGAGGACCCAGCTGGGAGGTACAGCTGGTGTAGTAACCTTTTAAGACTGTACACTACACAGTAAACATGGAGTCGGTCAACACACCACTGTTCTGAGGAACACACACATACAAACGTGTGCTTACACATGCACACACACACAAAAGCACCGCGGTATTTTTTTCTTACTAGTAGGCTCTCTAAAACGTTTTCTAAACAGATTAAAGTGATTTTCTCAAAGTCCGATGCAATTAGCAGTTGTAGGTCACTCTATCCAAGGAGCACGTTTTGTGAATCGAATGGTATTTCCAGTCCACTGTGCAGTGTAGGCGGTCACTAGGAACCACTCTGGGACTGGTTTTGGTGATGTTGGTAGTTATCTGCCCTTCGGCTGCTTGGTCACTCGTCTGTGTGGATAGGCAGGTTGGAATATGTTTTTAAAGGTTTAATGAAAACAGTCTCTCTTCTTTTTCGAACTTGTCTCTGCTTCCCTGCGGGCGAGACGTTTGCTTGCCTGGGTTTTGTGGATCTCGGGGTTGGAGGGAGTGGTGTTCTCAGTGTCCGGGGCCTCGTGTTTCTTGCCAAGGGAGTGTGGAGTCCTCCGGGTCTCCCGCTCGCACGTAGGCCTCATTTGTATTTCAATAAAATGCAAGTAAGAACTTGGAACTTGCGGTTGGTAAGTAATAATCGAGCCACCGTGAGAATCAGTGAAATTTCCCAAATGGAGAATGGAATGAGTGACGTAAAGAAGAATAATTTAAAACACTAGTTTCCAGGAAACAGCCCTACTCTCTGGGCTGGGCCCTTGTCAGGATGTCCGGGTTTGGGTTCTCCCGTTTCCAGCCGTGCGCCTGGCAGCAAGCGATGTCAGTTCCGGGCCCATCAGCTCAGCGAGTGAGCCAGCCCTTCCGCGTTTCCCACCTCCTGAACTGACATCTCTCAGGTCCCAGCCGAGAGAGGGATGCGTCTTCTTGCCCTTCTTTCTCCTGGTGGGGCGAGCGCCATTTCCACGCAGCCCAGCTGACTCTTAAGGCAGGTCCTCTTCGCCGGATGTACTCGGAGGTTGAGTTCTTGTGTTGCCTTCCTTTTGTGATAGTTGTCACTGAGTTGTGCATTTTGGATTTGGGCTTTTTCTTGTGTGCATGTTAAACTTCAACTGAACAGTTGTTTCGTATTTGCTTTTTTTTGAAGGCCTTTCTTCCTTTGGGCAGGTCTTTCTGAGGACACAGCACCTGTTGTCTCTCCACAGCTTTGGGCTGTCTGTATTCTGAAGTTCAGTGTTTCTCTCTGTCTCTTCCCTCCTGACCACACTCCGCTTCTCCCAGCTCCTGTTCCAGAGTTCACACAAGTCCTTAAAAACCTGCGGCTGGTTCCCTGGCCCTTGAGAGTTTAGCTTACGGGCCTCAGTGGACCTTCGCGTTGTGCCATAGCCCGGTGGGGCTCCCTTGCTGAGACTCCAAGGGCGGAACCTGAGTTAGTGGTTCTGGGCCCGGCCGGTCTCGGCATTTCCGACAGCCACGCGGGTGCTGATCTTGGTGTCTAGGGTTACGGGAGGAGCAAGCTGGTAGAAAAGAGAGCTGCTGGCTGTGTCCTGAAGGTTGTTAGGACTTGTTCACATGAATTGTGGCATAGTGTGGCTTTGGTTAAAGGGACTAGATTTAAGCAAAACATCAAACATTCAAACTTTTTTGGCTGTTTTGTTTTGTATATATCTGCTACATGCTCTTTTTGAGGGGCAGTAGTGCAACATAAAAAAACCTTTTAAAAAATTAATGATTTGTAAACACACACACACACACACACACACAGAGTGCACAGACAATAATAATCACTCCCGCTCCATCCCCACAAAGGACTTCTTGGACTTCTGATATCATAGATAAGGTCAGAAAACATGGCCTGTGGTGATACTGACTTATCCTGTAATTGTTAAGGTTTAATTTATGGCCTGATGTGTGCTCAAGTTCATTTTGGGCTTACGAGTTAAGACTGTGTGTTCTCTGCTTGTCAAGTGTGAGGTTCAATATCTGTCCATTAAATTTTTAAGTTTTGTATGTTTTTACTAAATTTTTTCTTGATTGATCAATTATTGAATATATGTTAGCATTCCCCTCCACTGATCCTAGGTTTATCAGTTTCTCCCTGTAGCATCATATGTTAATGACTATGCCAATAAATTAATTTTAAGTTTTGTATCATACATTTTGGGGTTATTTTGTTTTGAACATATAGGTGTAACTTTTAAAATATTTTCTGGAGCATTGAATCCTGAGACTTTCACGATTATTATTGACCCTTTTTATCTTTAGCAGTGCTCTCTGTTTTTAAGTTTGCTTGCTTGCTTGCTTACTTGCTTTCCTTCTTTTCTTTCAAGACAGGGTCTCACTATGCAGTTCAGGCTGGCCTTGCACTCACTGTGTAGCTCTGGATGGCCTCAAATTTCCAGTGATCCTCCCGCCTCAGTCTCCTGTGTGCCACTACACCTGGCTCATAGTAATGCTTTTTGTCTTAAAGCTTTTTGCATTTAAAAGTAACATAACTACCCCAGCTTTATTTTGGTTAATTGGTATTTCTGAATCCTTATGTTTTAGACATTCCTTTCAGAAATGACAATTAGTTGGCTTTTTAAAATAGAACTCCATCTCACAGTGTCTTAAAAAGCAAATGTAGACCACTTACACGTATTGTTATTGCTAATGTACTTGTGCTCCTTTCTATTTTTCTTTGTACTATGTCTTTTTCTTTCCTTTGAAGTTTTTCTCATTTAATTCCTTTTGCTAATTTGAACTTTTTTTTTATTAAATCCCTTCTGTCACTCTTTTCTACCACGCTGATCTACCTCCTTGAACATAACAAACCAGTTTAGAGATTTAGTGTCATTTCTGTTGTCCTGATAATTGCCTGTGAATTTCTTAGCAATTCTACACTTACTCATTAGACTTCGCGTAACTTTAAATTTATTATATTCACCTCTTTGACTGTGAGCTGCTAGCTCCTGGCTCGTATACTATTATTACTTAGTACTTTGGTTCTATTCTTTTTTTCCAAACTTCCAACATCAAGTTAATTATCATTTCATAGGAACAGTTTTTGTTTAGGATTGCCTACATCTCTACCAGAATACTACATTCAGTGGAAAGATGTACGTAGGCATGGTTCTCTTTTTCACTGGGATTAGGGTGAGCCATTAAGTGTTGAGAAGAGCCTGATTTTATTTTGTTACAAGATTATACTGTTTATGAGTCTACTGAAAATAATCAGAGACAAATAAAAATGTGTTAATTTTGTTCACATGTTTCTGCTGAGTGGCCACCTGAAGACTACATCTTATTACCTAGAGCATCTCATTGCGTAGCATGTCAGAGAAATGACCTCAAGGATACAGCAGCAGATACAGGAAGAACCCGAGGAGCACAGCTTGCTTTATTAATCTGTCCTCCTTCTGCTTTTTCTCTGCTCCCAATTAGTTTTCTAATGTAAGACAAACCTGGATTTACATTCCAGGTTTTGCACCCTGTCAGAATGTGACACTGGGCGAGTTTCTTTTTTTCGAGCCCCCATCCCTTGTCTGCGTAGGGGATAAGCACACCTACCTTCTGAGAGTTGTTCTGAAGCTTAAATGAAATAAGGGTGAAATAAGGGCGTAAAAGAGATGATGAATGGGGGGGCTGGGGATTTAGCTCGGTGGTTGGAGTGCTTGCCTAGCAAGCACAAGGCCTTGAGTTCAATCCCCAGCACCCCTCAAAAAAAAAAAAAAATTTAAAAGAGATGATGAATGTTCAGCGCCTGGCAGAGAGCAGGTGCTAGATGGCTGGTCTTGTCTGATTATACTGACTTCTCTTTTTTGTGCGCATTTTTGCAGAATTGCATTCCGGTTTTGCCCTGCCATGATAGCTGACCTTCTTGATTAAAAAAAAAAAAGTTATTGTGAACTATAATATCATACAGACAAGTGGGTGGGTAGGATGAATTTGTAGTTTAATAAATAATTACAAGATGAATACCATGGGACTGCTATCTAGGTCAGGTAACAGAACATTTCCAACAGAACCTATCTCTGCCTTGTTTTCTTTTGTAATTCAAACATCCTTCACTTCCACCAAAAGGAACCACCATGCTGACTTTTGTGCTAATTATTTTGTTAATTTTCTGCAGTTTTACCGTCCATAAACAGCACAATTTCCTTCTATTTGTTGAAGTTTTCATAAATAGAATCACATGTATTGTTTTGGGGTTGATTATTTTATTCACCATGATGCTTGTGAGATTTACCCATAATGCTTTGTGTGGCCTTACTTATTCATTTTCTTTGCATATGACATTTTTATGACCATCTTTGTACTTTTTAAGTATAAAATAGAAATAATAGCGAACACTAATTGAACACTTTGTGCTAAGTGCAGTTATATAAAGATTTTCTTGTGTATTAAGTCGTTTAATGCTCGTACAATCTTGTATTGCAGGTGCCTTTCTTATTCCTATTTTCTGTTACAAGAATATAGACTCACACAGAGGTGGAGAGGCCTGCCCAAGGGTCTACTCTAGATGTTGGGTGCAGGACCTACAATGTTTACTGATCTCATTCACAGTCTCAAATTTTTCCACTAGCTACTTGATATTTTCACTTAACTGAATTGATTACTCAAGGATTAAGTGAATATTAAAGCTTCCCCCTAAAGTTTCGCATTTTTGGCTTAAATCCTATAAGTAAGAGCATCTTTCTTCACACAATCACCTTGTACCGAAGACTTCCAGGCTCTTTGTACTTTTGGTCCTTCAGTCTTTTCAAAATATTACTACCAAAATTATTGCCCTACTTTTACTATACAGATTTGATTCAAATTGGAATGTATACATTTTTGGTGCCCTTGACCTTGTCCCTGGAAGATCTTTTCCCTTCCAAAACCTTTTAAGGAAAAATCACTAGTAGAGAACTTTAAGAGAGTTAGGAATAACAATTTTAGTGTAGTTGAAATAGTTCGATATATTTTAGGTGTGGATTTTGTTGATTCAGCGGATTCCAGGAATACATACTGCATTACTTGCTAAGTATGCATTCTGTGTAGCTGATTTATTTTTATTAGTCGTACCTCTTCTTCTCCTTTCTCTGAAAAAGTGAGATAAGCATCATTACCACAATTCTCAGGTACAGAAACCAGTACTAAAAGGAGTCAGACAGCGCGGCCGGTGCAAAGAGCTCATTGGAGCGAGGCTGGGCTTCAAACCCAGGTCTTCTGCCTGTCAGGCCCCTTGACTCCCGTCACGCCCTGGCTGAAGCTGCAGCAGGCAGGACGAGAAACAGTCATTTGTTTGTCCCACTTGAATCTCATCCATCCTTTTCTTTTCCTCTGAGTTAGTGAGCATTTACTGAGCCAGGTACAGCCCTTGACTCTGCAGTCACAAACTGAGCAGGGCAGGGCTGTCCTTGACACGTCGGGGGGTTTGGAGACGTGCACAGACAGCCTCGCAAGCTCAGCGTGCAGGGCAGCTGTTCCGGACGCACTCTAGAGTTTCTGGACTGTCTGGGAACTCGTCCTTGATGACAAGATGACCACACGCACTTGCTAGAATTATTTTTTCCCACATCAAAGGCAGTCTAAAATATCTCTTAACATTTTATCTCTTCATTTGTGACCCTAGAGTGGTTTCGGTGCAGCCCTTGAGGGCCACCCCATGACCTCTGGCTCACACCTGCTTCTGTCAATGTTTTTGTAGGCTGCCCTCTGCACATGACCCCCGTTTCCCAGCTACTCTGTCTAGGCACCTGCTAGTTTGTCTTCCAAAAATTGTTCATCTGTAAAACCATCTTCTCTACCAATCCACATTGTGCTGTCATTAAAATCTAACCCAGGATGTTTCTAGACATTCGTTCTCTTTGGATGCATCTAAGTAATTCTTAATTATTTCTTTCCTTCAGACTTATACTTTCCATTATTATAGATCAGAGATCTTTTTAGGGTGACATAATATTCGAGTATTTCTTTTAGGTTTTGCAAGCATTATTATTAATGACTCTTCGAACCTATGACATTTTATATTGGACAATCTGTAGTTATTTGGATGTTTAAAAATGATTTCTGCCCTTCCATGTTGTTGATGTTATTAGAACTTTATTTATTTATTATTTATTTATTTATTTTTTGGTGTTGGGGATGGAACTCAGGGCCCTGTGCTTGCTAGGCAAGTGCTCTCCCACTTGAGCTAAATCCCCAATCCCTAGAACTTTATTTTTTTTTAAAGCAGTTTTTGATTCACAGGAAAATTGTATGCAGCCATTTGAGGTTGGCTTCTTTAATTCGGTAACATGCATTTAAGTTTTCTCTATGGCTTTTCATGGCTCGATAGCTCATTTCTCCTTAGTGTTGACTGGCATTCCATTGTCTTGACATGCCACAGCTTATCTATCGCCCACTCAAGGACAGCTTGATTATTTCCAACTTTGGCCAATTGTGAATTAAAATGTATGTCAGGTTTTTGTGTGGATGTAAATTTTTAACTCATTTGGATAAATACCAAGGAGCACATTTGCTGGATCACACGGTAAGGTGAAGTTTAGTTTTGTAAGAAACTGCCAAGCTGTGTCTTCCAAAGTGGCCGCAGCACTTTGCATTCCCACCAGCAGCGAATGAGAGTCTCTGTTGCTCCACATTCTTGCCCGCATTCCATATTGTCAGTGGGTTTTGGCCATTCTGATAGGTGTGCAGCGGCATCTCATTTTGGTTTTAATTTCCATTTCCCTGATCTTTCTTATGCTTATTTGCCATCTGAGTATCTTCTTGGCAAGGTACCTGGCAAAGTCTTCACTCCAATTAAATTGAGCCATTATTTTTTTTATTGTCGAGTTTTAAGAATTTTTTGTGCATTTTTGGACAACAGTCCTTTATTAGATTTGTCTTTTGCAAATACTTTCCCCAGTCTGTTACTCTTGATTCCGTCTTTCCACAACAGACCTTAAATATTTAACTCCAGTTTCTAGATCATTTCTTTAATGGATTACACTTTTGGTTTTGTCTCCAAAAAGTCATGGCCACAACCACAGCCGTCTAGGTTTTCCTTTATGCTATTTTCTAGTTTCACAGTTTTATGCTCCTGCTTTGTTTCATAAATGATTGGAAGCAGTTCTGAGGCGGCTGAGCTTTGTTCTGCTTGGGGCTGTGGGTGCGACCTTGGCCGAGGCCCTCGGCCGCCAGGAGTCTCAGCCTTCAGCAGAGGGGTGGGAGTGGTGCTGGCCACCCTGCCTGGCACCGAGACCAGGTGGGTGAATACACATGTGATCTTGATTTGTTTTGTCCCCTCTTCTTGGAACACTTTCTGTTCAGACAGTGAGGCGTTTCATGCACCGTGCTGTAAGGAATTTCGTCCACTTCTCTATTTCCACTCCACTTGTCCCGTGATTTGGTCACCACTGTCTCTCATCGGGATAACTGTGGTGGCCTCAGAAATGAGTCTCTAGCCGGCCTAGTGGCTTGTTGTACGATCCCAGCACTCAGGAACTCAATTCAAGGCTGACCCAAGCTGCAGAGGGAGCTCGAGGCCTGAACCAGATAGCAAAACCCCAAAGTCCTTTTTCCCTCTCCTTCCCTTCCTGCAGCCTGTGCGCCACACCAGGTGATCTTTCTGCAGCGAAAGTGAGGGCTCACGGGAGTCTTCCCCGCCCTGGTGCGCCGTCTCCTCTTCCTGGGCTCACTGCGAACTCCCAGGCTCTCCGAGGACTCTGGGCCTGCAGACCAGCGTGCCTGGTGCCTGCTCTCACTTCACCCCGTTTTGCTAATCAGAATGCACCCTTTAGGGTTTATTTAGGTGGATGCGCTTCCTGTGAGGAGCCTGGCCTGACGCCTGATACCCTCCTCTTCAGGACACAGGAGGGAAATCCTGTCGGGGGTTGCTGCAGCGTCCAGGCCGTGCCCGGGCCCAGACTGCCGCCTGTCTGCGGGGCCGCCCGTTCTCCGGTGCGGTCCGCCTCGCCGCCCTGCGGCCTCGCTGACCTTCTCCTCTTTCTTTTTCTCAGCAGACAGAGACGTGAGCAGTGCCAGCTACAGCCTGTCCTCGGCCACGACGGGCAGCTACTACAGCTGCGTCAGCCAGATCACCATCGGTGAGCGATCGCGCCGGTTTGTTTCATTAAGGTTACTGTTGCGGGGGGGGGGGGAGAAAACGGGTGCAGCAACCTTCTCTTGAGAACCCCGCAGATGACTGTGGCCGCGGCGTGCTGGGCGCTGTCTCGTGGGCCCTTTGGAGTAGACGCGGAGGAGGCGAGAGCCCTTCGTCCGGACTTTCCACCTTGGCGTCCTTTGCGTGGGCCCGTTCGTTTGTGTGCCAGCCGTACTGCTCTGTACTTCATATTACCATCAAGTCACTTTTTACTATTTTTATCACTCTATTTAAAAAGTAAATTTCCTATAATTAACTGCAAATAAAAAATGTGTATTTGCTGCAAGTACTGTATAAGGTGCATATCAACGTATATACGATAAAAGCAAACCAATGCTGCTAAATGTTAACTGGAAAAAGTTGCCCACTAATGCTTGGAGTCAAAGTTTATTATTTCTTATTTGAAGAAGGTACCAAGCTAGCGTTAGTGTGGTGCAAAAAATCAGAGTGATCCATACCCTTATTTAAAAATAAATTATTAGTACCTGTTTGCAGTGCTTAATGATCACATTCTTCATGGGGAGTTGGTACCTGTTTGTAATACAGTTTAATTCTTTTTTAATCCCCTTCCCTTTCCTTCCCCTCCTTTCCTCCTCCCTCTATCTTTTGGTCCCCTTCTCTTTTGCAAAAGATATATCTTCTTGTTTCCTATTATTTTTAATATGCTCTTTACTTATAATTTGAGTTCCTCATATAAGAGAAACCTTGCAATGTTGAAGCTTGAGTGTCTGATTTATTTCGCCTAATATTACGGCCTCTAGGTGCACCCGTTTTCCTACAGGTGCTTCAAGCTTGTCCTTCTTTCTGGCAGAGTAGTACTCCATGGTGTGTAAATACCGCATTTTCTTTATCCATTCAGCTGTTGTTGGACACACGGGCTGCTTCCGGGATTTAACTATAACGAGCTGTGCTGTTGTAGCCGTAGGTATGCGTGTGTCTTTCTCCTTGTGATCAGAGCGAGGCGGAGAGACTTAGATGGGAATGACATTCTCACTATGTAACTCTCCCCTTCAGCGGCTGCACTTCTCTCCCCCCTGTAGTGGACACTTTGCCAGCACGAACAGGCAGAGGAGCCCTCTGTATGCCAGCCGCCTCCCGCTGCCCTCTCAGAAATAAGATCTCGGTGCTGTAGCAGTGGCCTGGGCATGGGTGGAACCTCTGTGCCTGTCCACGATGTGGCTTATTTCAGTCCAAAAGGAAGAATGTTTGCTTTCTGTTCGTTAAATCCTTTCTGTCCTTTCCAAATTTTCTTGATTCCAAAATCTTGGGCGCTGGCATAGACTGCAGGAAAAGATAAGGATGCTAGTTACGGCTAACATTTATTTTGTACTTGTTACCCTCCAGGTGCTCCTGGCTCCCCACGTACATTATTTTACTTAATCAGTACCCTGTAAGGAAGGCCTTGCTAGTTCTCTCTCTCATAAACAAGACGACTTTGACTTGTTTGCCCCCCAGACAGTTATTAATATGCCTGCGATTTCAGTCCGGATCTGCTGAACACTAAAACCCAGGTTTTATTTTACTTTGTAACAGTTCTTTTGATTACTTCCTTATTTTGTGGTACTGAAGGTTGAACTCGGGGCGGTCACACTGAGTTACATCCCCGGCCCCAGATGTCCCCCCCGCCCTTCTGTTTTGAGACAGGGTCTTGTTAAGTCAGCAAGTAACCTAGGCTGGCCTCAAATGTGTAATCTTCCTGCTTCAGCCTCCCAGAATGCTGGGGTTACAGGAATGTGTGACCGCATGCTTCAAAACACTCTGCCTTGGTTTCTCCAACTCCAGCAATGTGGATCCTCATAAAGTAATGTTGAGCCTCTGTCATGGGTTCAAATTCTTTTTTATTACAAGGTTACTTTAGTACATTCAAACATAAAACTAAGTGGGACACCTTATAGGCCCAATAGCTATGAAGAACAAAATTACAAATCAAATTTAAAACATTGTGAAGCAGAAAAGCCCCAACTTCACCGTGTTAGTTTCATACGATGTGTGCTGTCATTTGGCTGAAATGACATTGGGCTGAGTACATCGCTGCTGTAATGCAGGGTGGTGCCAGGACTCCCTTTCTGCTCAGCCCACCGTGAAATCTGTTACCGCTCACTGCTGTGAGGTTAGTGGGTTCTGCTTTCCTCATTGCTCAGTTCTTACGCTGACTGGTCCCAACCTGATTGAAACACAGAGGCAAACCCGGCACTAAACACGAAGTGGCCGCCCTTGGTCCAAAATATGCAAATATTGCTTCTGAAATTGTGAACTTTTTTTTTTTTAGCTGAACTCTTTTATTAACTCACATACAGTCGTCTTCTGGTTTGTTGAAGCAGTAAGTCGACAACACTGACCACAATAACATCCGTCCAAGTGGCTGGCCGTAAAAACTCCAGCACCACATTTGTCTCCAGGGGACCCCCAACAAAGACGACTAATTTTGCCATTTTCATCCACCTAATAGTATTTCGGGACAGCCAACTTAGTCTTCTTCCCCTTCTGCTTGTTCTTCTTGGGAGTGGTGCGAGACTTCTTCCTTTTCTCTGCACCAGCTCAGAGTTTCCACACCAGACGGAGGCTGGACTCCTTTTGAACGTTGTAATCAGACCAAGTACGTCCGTCTTCCAGTTGCTTACTAGCAGAGCCCGCCCTTTGCTGATCGGGAGGAATTCCTTCCTTGTCCTGGGTCTCGGCCTTTACATTTTCCGTACTTTCGAGGATTCAGCCTTGAGTGTGGTGGTCTTCCCCGTGCGGGGTTGTAGGAAAATGCGCCTCTTGGCATCGGCTCCACCGTGGATGCAGGATCCGTGGGTTTCCAGTCCCTCTGGCTGCTCTCTATCTGGGGTAGGGATGAAAAGGAAGCTGGAGAGAACTTTTCCTGCCATCAAGGAACATCTAGAGAGAAGAGGCGATTAATTGTAATGTGCCAGCTTGTTTTGATCATTCAGGGACTGGTGATGGACTTGGATCACTCAAGTCCCTGCTTTTCTATTTTGGCCAATTTCATGGCTCAGTGGCACCTTTGGTGATCAGCTCGGTGCTCCTGTGGACAAAGGATAGGCCCACTCTGAGCACTCTCCTGTGTGGACCCAGGGAGGATTTTTAAAAAAACACGTATAGTGTTGTATTAAGTTTTGTAACAAGCCTACAAGAAACGTGCTGTCGTCCTATTTTATAGATGATGAAAGCGCAGTATATTTCATTTCTTTCTCAGATCCTCATTGAGCATATTCTATGTGCTAGTCCTTGCGGTAAAATAGGGAATTGAAGAGCTTGGTCCCAGCCCTCTCTGAGTTTAGCATGCAGAAAAGATAAAAGAAATTAGACAAATCATCCCACATATAAAATACAAAATTACAAATGGCAGTATATGTTAAGAGTCAACATTTTAAGGGATTACTAGACTCGAGATTTGTAAACGGGAATCTGATCCAGCTTGTGGGCCTGGAGGTGACACCACTGGAAGAGTATCAAAGGGTGGCGATGTTGTCAGAGGTGGAACAGGCTGCCGGGCAGATCTGGGATTCAGACGCGGGTCTGCCTGATGCCGGATTCTGCTGCCTCGCACCCCTCCGCTCTGTGCGCTGAGATCCGACCTCTGAGTCCCGCCATGCGCCACCAGCTTCTGCGGAATCCGTGTCCACAGGAGCTGGTGGTGGTGGCTCCAAGGCTGCAAAGGCCCCTCGTGTTATCGGACGGGTTTCGACATTGCTGGGTTCTTTCCCTCCTCAAGCAAAGAATTCAAAGGGGGACAAAAAGTCGTTCTAAAGTTTTATTTAGAAGTATAGAGAAAAGAAGAAAAGGAAAATTGAGCATAATGACAGAAACAGTAAAATGTGCACTGGGCCTAAGTGGCACGGCAGGGGTTACCACGAGAAAGGCGTGATAGCAGCAGTCCTGGGTTCGCAGCCATCATCTTCCAGGGAGAGAAACGGAAGAGCTCCTTCCTGGGGGTGCGGTAGAGAAGAAGGCGCACTTGCTTCAGGTGTTGCTACTATTTATCAAAAGGAGTCCTCCTGGAAACTCAGGAGAACTCCCTGCAGTCCAGGTGAGGGCTCATGCTTGAAAATCACGCCTCAGGCTGACGTCAGGTGCGGGCCATTCCCCAGGTCACGCTCCCGTGCCAGCCAGCCGTAGCCACACGCTCTTCCTATTTCACACGCGCTTCTCAGCAAGTGGACCGGCAGCACGAAGCAGCCCTCGCTCTCTGCTCATTCTTCCCATTTTCTCTGTGGTTCTGTCTAAACTGCACTTGGGTGCTGGCTCTTTGGGTTTCTCTCTGGTCCTTCTCCCGATGTGGAAGGAGGACACCTTCAGGCACCTGGGAGGGGCTTGATTAATGACCGGCCCGAGCCAGAGTTCAGCGTCACCTGGGTCTCTAAGATCCCCCAGCGCTGCCTCCTTGTCTCCTCCAGCGCCTGAGCTTGGCTCCCACCTGAAAAGCCCCCTGACCTGCTGAGGGTCTGCGGCAGGGACTCCTGTTAGCAGCGGTGGGAGGTTGGCTGGAGTCTGACCGGAATGTTCCTCATTTGCTCAGGCTGCCACCCAGTCCGTGTCTGCATGTGAGCTGCCCTGTCGGACATGGGTGCCACCCAGAGCTGAACCTTCCATCCAGACACAAGGATGGGAGGGGAATGAGGAGATAACCTGGGAAGTGGGACATTTTCTTGGAGCTTCTGCCGATTCCCGCTCCCCTCCCCAATGATTGCAGGTTCAGTGATTTACCAAAGAAACGGAGGCAATGGGTGACTCTTGAAAGTCACCCACCACTCCAAAAACACAAAAAACCAAAACGCAAGCCAAAAAACTAGGGAAAGAAATCTGTTTCTGTAAGCCTAAACTTCCACCTTGATGATTTTCTGTTAAGCAGCATTGTCTTCTCACTTCAATTATTTTAAAAAATTTTTATTGTGGTACATTTTAAATATACATTATGATAATGTTCATCATAGGGAGTTTGTACTTCTACATGATATATCTTGCTGGTTCTTTTTTACCCCTTTCCTTCCCCTCCCTCCAGCCCCTCTTTGCTCCATTCACAATTTTTTTTTTTTTTTGGTAGGGTCTCACTATGCAGTTCAGGCTGGCCTGGCCTCAAACTCATGGCAATCCTCCTGCCTCAGCCTCCTGAGTGCTGGGATTACAGGCGTGTGCCACCTCGCCCAGTTCTTAAATTGTTAGCTGTTAAATTAAAATGTAAAGGCATTTAAAAATACGTGTGGAAAGCTCACAGGGTTTGGCTGGAAAACACTGTATAACTTAAAATGTGATTCCTAGAATATTTGTTGAATAGTTAGAGGTCACTTAGGGTCTAGAAAGTGACAAGATGAATTCACAGATGAAAGGAGATTATTCTGACTGTGAACAGGAAGGTTCCATGTGGGGGGTCTGGGACTATAAGAGAACTGGTGGCTGTGACCATTGTTTGAAGTGAGGTGATGATGAGCAGGGAGGTGGGATGGGGAGGCGGGGCTGGGGGTAGAGAGAGAGCAGAGCCCGGAGCACCAGACACCGAGGGGATGTGGAGGTGCACAAGCACGTCCTGAGATCTGGGGTCAGCGCGACAAGGACTCCGGTCATTGCCAGAAAAAAAGAAGTCAGAAGAGGCTGGGGATTTAGCTCAGTGGTTAGAGTGCTTGCCTTGCAAGCACAAGGCCCTGAGTTCAATCCCCGGTAACAACAAAAAAAAAAGTCAGGAAGGGGGCGTGATGGCTACAGGTTAGAAGTATGGGGTCTGGGTACCAGAAGCCGAACACCTGGAAGCGCTTTCTAGAAAATTAGGATCGTAGGGAAGATGTTCAGGAGATGAAGTACTGACATTATCTGCACAAAGACTTCGGCTGAATCTTTGGACGAGGATAAAAGAGTGAGAGTGACTATCTGGACAAGGCTGGGTCTCTGCGGGAGCACAGTTAAGAGAGAAGTAGTGGTAGAGATCAGAGAACCAGGCAAGTGCATTTCTTGGGAAGGCAGAGACAGGGCGAGGGTGAAAGTGAAGGTCTGGCTTGGTGACAACCGTAAGAGCCAGGAGCGGGGACGGTGGGAGGGGAGGCAGGGCGCAAAGCTCTGAATAAGGAGTTACAGGTCTTGGGCGAAGAGTTGTCTTTTAAGATACTTTGCAGTGACAATGAGTGGACAGGTAGATAGTGAGAGCAATACAGAAGAAAACACTTTTTTGAGACTTCTTTTTTTGCTGAATGCTGTTTGGAGTACTTTTTCTATATTTACTCATTTAAGGCTAGTGAAAATCCTGAGATACACTGTGTCATTGTCCCCATTTCATAGATGAGGAAACTGAGTCTCCAGAAGGTCCAAGAGCTTCCTGAGAATAAGAGGTAGTAATGGCTAGTAAGACCTGGGACCTGACCCCAGGTAATCTAGTCCTGCTAGAGGACACTCTTGTTACTGCCATCTTGCAGGAATGGGGTGAATACTCTTCCCGGGCCTGGTCAGTGATAGCCACCGTGTCATGATGTTGTGGGTTGAATAGTGTCCCCCAAAACATATCTTAGAGCCCTAATTCCCAGCACCTGTGAATGCAACCTTATTTGGAAACAGAGTCTTCGCAGATATGATCAAGTTAAGGTGAGCCAAGTGGCTGTGAGCCAAAGAATACCAGGGTTCCCAGGGACACCAGGAGCCAGGCGGAGGGCAAGGAACAGAGCACACAGCTGCATGAGCACCATGTTTTTGGACGTCTGTCCTCCAGCCTGTGAGAGAGTACATTTCTGTGGTGTTAAGTTGTTCAGGTTGTGGCACCTTGTTTCTACAGCCTGAGAAAGTGACCAGAAGGGGAAGGGACGAGTGTGCAGTCTTCTCCAAAGGTGATAGGTCCCACACCCTGGAACACTCCTGCAGTTCCCTGACTCAAATGGCTAGGACCAGAAGGAAACTTAATACTTGATGTAACAGAAGACCAGGGCAGGGCAGTCCTTAGGGCGGGTAGGTTAAACTGCTCCATGGGGTTGCCCAAGGCCTCCCCTCTGCCCAGGCAGAGGCCTGATTTCTTAGGATCATCTAAACAGTTCTTTGTGAGAAACTCCTGTTTTCTTTCATCCTCACCCTTCCTTGAACAGAACAGTCATCTCACCAGCTGTAGTACCCTTGTACATCTTTTCCACTTAACAACACAGGACAACAGGTGCAGATTCCCCATTAATGTAGTTCCTGTAGGAATATATGTCCTGCCAAAAGTCGGGTACCCAAAAATATCCCGGGACAGAAAAATGACTCACGTCATTTTCTTTATGCATGAGCCTCTTGGAGAACTCATTTTCTCATAGTAAATTCTCATTTTACTCATGTGTTAGAGATTTAAGAACCTTATATAATTAGCATTTCTCTCTCTCTCAAGGCAGCCTATAATTTGGGTATTCCATCTATGACTCTCTTCACAATTTTGGGTCCAAAGAGCGACAATATTGACATTGAACTGAAAGGGAACCAAGACCCCTGTTTCTCCCTCCTTCCCCAACAGGGGCCATGCCAGTGGGTGAGGGGGAATGAGCAGGCTACCAAGGTGACATTCCTAGTACTTGCCACTTAGATGCCAGCTGTTTCCCTTGTTGCTCGTTCCTCAAAATATGTTGACCTCATTGGTACTTTTAAATTTAGACTAGTCTATCATAATCAGGCAATTCTTACCGTAGCCCTCATTTGTATCAATAACATGGATTGAAGTATTTGCTAATGAATTCCACTTCTGGAGTAAACAATGTGATAATTTTCTAAACTAAAAAAGACTTGCTTGTCGCACGAGCAATATCTTTTCAAAATTAAGTACATGCTATAAATTAGCTAGAGTTTTGTAAGAGAAGTGGCAAAACCTAGAATTGTGGCGAGTTCAGAGTTCCTTAAAGACTTCTTAAAAAATTACTTTTGGAGAAAAAAGTGGTTGTGATGAATCAGGCACTACGTATTTTGTTTATTTTTATTGCAGATATTTAAGGCGCAACACGTCCATCACTCAGTTTCCTTTTCTACATGTGTGTTGTAAGAACACTTAAAACCCAATCTCTTAGGGGGAGATTTAGCTCAGTGGTAGAGTGCTTGCCTAGCAAGCCCAGGCCCTGAGTTCGATCCTCAGAACCCGGCTGCCCCAAATCCAATCTCTTAGTGCATTTCCAGAGCACAGCGTCATTAACTACGGTGTTTATGCTGTTTGTTAGATCTCTAGACTTCTTCATCCTACATAAATACAACGTGATACCCTGACGCCTACATCTTCCTACCCCTCTCCTCTCGCCCCTTAGTAGCTACCATTTTTATGTCTTTGACTTTTTTCCTTCGAAGTTCCATATGTAAGTGTGATCACGCAGGATTTTTCTGTTGTGTCTGGCTTACTTCACTTAGCAGGTATTTGCTCAGGTTCATCACTTTGAGGCAAATGGCAAGGTCTCGTTCCTTAAGGCTGACCAATATCCTGTTGTCTGTATTCTCACACCTTACACGTTCTTCTGTTCAGGGACACTGAGCCCTTTTGAGCATAATCCTTTCCTGGTGTGCTCTGCTCTCCCTAATGCTTCCAGAGGACCTTGGCAAGGAGAAGGGGGACGTAAGAAAGTTTCTAAATGAAGCAACAAGCCGAGGGGCAAACACCATCCTGTCATTATTTTCCCTGGAGAAGAATTCTCTGGTATAAACAGAAGGTAATACAGATGCCTTTTTTTTTTTTTTTTACATTTTCAAATAAGAACATAAGGAACATCAGTTTAAACAGAACATTGTGGAATTTCATGTCTGTGGCCTAATCCTGATTTAGAAGCGATGGTAGATTGAAGAATATTGACTACAAACACATTTGGATCAAAGTTGATGGAAGACACACGATGGGGCTTGGTCGTGTGGCCCGTGGCGTCGAGTGGCGTCTTCCCCGCCGTCTGTGCTCCACGACCATCTGACACAGAGGCTGGATGTCTGGTGGGGTCTCCAAGGAGAGACCGTGTCGGCTCCTGCTGAGAAGAGTCTGGACAGCCCGGTCCTCGTGTCCTCCGTGGTTCCCTTTCCTTGAGTGTGGCGGCCAGCCAAGATTTCTCTATGAAACTCTGGGTCCTGACTAGTCAAGGCGGGCCCCGTTTCTGGTCCCAGAGTTGGCCATTCTGCTGCTCTCTGAGCTAGACGGTGTGGCTTTCTGGCCTGAGCTTGAATGTTTCCTGTTGTGTCTGTCTACTGTTGACCTTGGAGGAAGTTATAGGTGGCCTCAGTTTCCCCATCTGTCAGTGGGACTGATAGAATGTGTCTCACAGTTACTGTGAGGGTTAAATGAAGTGGTGCTGGTGGATCCCTGCGCACAGGACCAGGAAGTGCTGGAGACTGTTATCATCATTTAGTAGAGTTACTATGTAATGACATTGAAACGGACCGCTTGGTCCCGGGCTTCAGTCAGGAGTCCCACGGGCCGAGCGACCCTCCCACACCATCCTCACAGAGCCTCCTTTGGGTTAGAGTCAGTTTCAGTTTCAATTCTACTTTGCATTAACCACCATCAAAAAAGGTGGACTGAGCAAAACGTATCTCCAGTGCAGATCGGTCGCTCTGGCTTCCAGGCTGCCAGCGGTGTCTGTGGCACTAAGTTCAGGCCGCCTTCTGTAGGACTTACCCTTCCACCCAGAAGGGCTCTTTGCCCTCAGCCCCTGGGGACACTTCCGTCCTGCTTTTCTTCTGCTGTTTCAGCCAGTTTGTGCTGTGGCTAGTAGCTATTCAGGGGAAAGAACATAGATTTGGGGGTCAGATCTGGGCTGAAATTCTGCCATTGGCACTTGCTGGCTGCTTGGTGTGGATCACGTTGAGATCTGATTTCCTCAGCTGTGAAGCTGAAATAATAATAATAGTGCCCTTGTACAATTGGCACGAGGATTAGAGATCAGTTATACAAAGTGACTAGCCAGCAGTCAGCTTTCAGTTATTACGATGAGCACAGATCTTACGTCCTTTGTCAGATTTTGAGCTGCTTGAGGGCAGACCGGGCATATGATGAATGTGTATTGAATAGGCAAATGGGATTCCTCAAGTGCGATGTTACCTGCCTGTGTATTACGAACATGAACTTATTTCAAGTGGTGTTGGATTTGACTTACAGCTACGGCTTCTGGGCATATAAAAGCAGAAACGACTGGAGGTTTTGCTTGCAGCTGCTAACCTGATGCATCTGTCTCCCCAGGTTATGATGTTGCTGGGCCTGTTGCGATCGGGCTCACCCACTGGAAGAATCCGTACGCACAAGGCAGACCCACCCTCCCGTCGGATCTGCCTCTCTTTGTCTCCAGAGATGCGGGCATCCCTGTGTACCGCCGGTCCTTCACCTGCAAGACGGACCTGGCCACACCTTTGTCTTGTCCAGCCTCATTGTCCATCACCCCAGTGCCTTCCTACAGCAGCAGCAGCCAGGAGACCCTGAGCCAGGACACCACAGGTAACTGGTGGCCTCCTGTGTCTAGGAGTGCTTCCCGTGTTTGCCCCTGAACCTCTGTGCTTCTGCTGTGTGACGCCCTGGACTCCGACCGTATTCACCGGCCTTTCCCGGCTTACTGTACCGAGAAAGCTCGGCTGTGTCTATGGATGTTTGCCCTAAGCGTCAGTTCTATGTGGTAAAATGTCACCTGGCTGTCAGCTCTGAATCAGAATTCCATGGTCTGCCTTATGACTTTTTTTTGGTTTAATTTCTTTAATTCTCTATTCGGTGACAATATCCTTATCCTAGACTAAACCTCTTGTGTTAAAAAAAAAAGCCATCAAAAAGTCATTTTTGAATACATTAGTCAAAGCCAATTCATGTTGCTCCACCAAACTGGTCTGTGTTGGTGGTCTGCCAAGCACTGTCCTAGGGCCAAATCTGGCCATTCCTGTGTTTGCACAGCCCAAGAACTAAGAATAGTTTCTACATTTTAAAAGTGGCTGGGCAAAAATTTTAAAAATAATAATACTCTGAGACATGAAAATGATATACAATTCAAATTTCAGTGTTCATATATAAGATTTTAATAGAACACTGTCACATTTATTCTTTTATGTATTATCTTGTGTGTGTTTATGTACGATAGCGGCTGAACTCAGTAATTGTGCCAGAGACTGGTCCACAAAACCTACAAGATTTACTCTCTGGCCCCTTTGCAGGGAATGCTTGCCAACCGCTGATCTTTGTGATCCTTGCAATCATGACTTGAACAGTCAGGGCAAGAAGAACACTTACACACCCCGCCTTAACGTGGATCACTTACATCATACTCGAAATCCATTGTAGAAAGCTCTGCCTAGGCAGAGATGGCCTGTTGATTGTCTTTATTTGTGAAGTCTGAGTTGGAGGTGTAAAGGATACAGCGTCTAGCCTGTCCCAGGGATAATGACCTAGGTGGCCAAACTAATGTGTGATTCCTATTATGGAAATAAATCTGAATATTGAGTTCCACAACTTCCAACCACTTACGGATGCTGCCACCTACAGACCAGACGCTGATGTTGCAGAGGTTCTACAAGATCAAAAGCAATCCCCAAAGAGTAGATCAAAGACCTCTCTAAATGTAACAATCAACACTGTTAAAAATGAAGATCCCTGCCCCGCCCCAGGGAGCGCCCTGTCCACGGCACAGGGGTGCGTCAGGAATCTGCACTCTGCAGGCTTTGGCCTCCAGGAACTTTGATCTGTGAGGTTCTCACGCAGGCCTTGGGGAGCCCCCGCCCAGTGGTCTTTGATTCAGTGGCTGAATCAGAACTGAAAAGAAGGGTGCTAAAGAGTATTGGGGGATGTTTGCATGCGTCGGCCCTGCGGGTGGCAGAACCAGCCCTCTTTCAGATGATCCCGATGAAGGGTCACTTTCCAGCAGAAGCGTCGTAATCCAGGGTTCGAAGACTCTTCTGTAGAGTGAGTTTGACATTTCCTGGGTTTCGATCTTCTCACGAAGGAAAAGGACTCTGCGTGCGTTAGTTTAATAACATCCGAGACTCGGGAATAAAGTGCCTTTTTTGGTTGGGCTTGCCGAGTGGTGATGGCAGCTCTCAGCCAGGACAAGTGTGAAGTGGCAGGAACATTCTCTCACGGTTCCCTCTGAGCAGGCCTTTTTCTTTCCATAGAGCTCCACACCCAGAAGCAGCCTGATATTTAGAGGAGACTCTATACTTAGCTTGTAGGTTTTCAAAGACAAAATAAAAGCCCTTCGCACTGGAGAAATTCTTAAACATAAGAAAATTCCAACAATTGGTATGTAATTGTACAATTTTATGAGCCTAAATCTTGTGAGCTTTTCTCATCAAACTGTACAATTACATACCAAGTGCTGGAATTTTCTTATGTTTAAGAATTTCTCCAATGTGAAGGTTCCTTAAAAAACTAAAACTAGAAAGAGTTAAAGATTTTGTATCTCAGTGATGCATGCATATCCGTGTTTATAGCAGCACAATTCACAGTAGCTGAGTCTAGAAGCAGCCTGTATGGCCATCAGCAGATGAATGGGTAAGAGAATGTAGTATTTACACACAGTGGAGTACTACTCTGCTATAAAGAAGGATACACTTGAGACCATAATGTGAAGTGAAATAAATCAGATACACAAGCTTAAATATTGCACAAATTCAATATTATGAAAACACATATGTGTGTATAAAATACAATTCCCCAAACCACATTTAAAAATTATTTTCGCATTTTATAAACCCTCCACCCTTTCTCAGTTCCCTCAGTTTTAGAGGGAATTGGAAAAGCACTAAATGACTAGAGCGTCTTGAGCTCTTTCTGTTTCGCTGCTTTTGTCTTGCCACCATCACGTTCCGTCAGCTGTCCCCTTCGTATGGGACTAGCTTGTGCGGTAGGATTTTTCGGATGGGACTTCACTTACCCTACTTGTCAGCTTGTGCGGTGAACAACCCACAAAACCACATAGTGCCCTATGGGCTCTGAATTCCTGAGCTGTGCCCAGAGAGGGAAGGCTGTGAATTTACCTGAGGTGTAGAGTACCTTAGGAAGAGGTCCCCGTTTAACAGCATGAATTCAGTGTCTTTCAGCAAATCGCAACCAGACACCTTCAGAATTGATGCTGAGGGGACCGGGGAGGACTGAAATTTCAGAGGTAGCAGGCATAGACAATGACCCCGCAACCTGAGCTCCTGATGTGGCGCTGCGATTCAGGGTCCTCTGACCTTGCTAGCAGACCCGCGTGTGTGCTGTCCCCTTTGGAGACGCCAGGAGGCGCCCGGGACTGCCGCTGCCCCGCAGTGTGGCTGGCCATCTCCGGCCTTCTGCTGGAGGATTAGCCAGCTGTACCCCGATGCAGAGGAGCGGAATCCAAATGGCCTGTGCGGTCTCAATTAGAAACCCTTTCCAAACCACTGTATTTAAAATGAGTTTCTTGTAGTCAAGGTAGAGCTGGATTGTTTTTTGTTTATTTTTATCTGCTGCTACAGTCTGTCTTTTAATTGGTATAATGACACCATTCACATTTAATGTTAATATAGTTGGATTAATATATGTCGTGAGCATAACCATTTTATTTATATTCACTGCTTTTGTGTCTTTTTTCTCTTTTTCTTCCTTCTTTGGTTTTAATTGGACATTTTATATGATTTTTAAAAAATATAGAATGTCATCTATCTACTTTTCTCTGTTCCTTTAAATTTTTTCTTGTCAAAATGGCCCTGAAGAGATGTTTCAGTTTTAATCGTGTGCTGGTTAGGTTCCTGTGTAATGTGGATATGAGAGTTAATGTACTTAAATTAGGCGACTGTAACAGTAAAGCCACTTGTTGCAGTGTATTTATGGCTTTTGGAAGGTGATTTGTGTTCTCCTGGGAGCCGGCTTGGTAGAGGATGTCAGAGTGAAAGGGCAGGCGACTTTGAGCATCAGACCGGCCTGGCTGGTCAGGTGAAGGCCGAAGTTCCAACAGTGGGACTGTGTACAAAGCTGCTTCTGGGGCAGCTGGGGGTTAACACGACCTTCACATTCACACCCAAGTCCTGAAGGCATTAAGCGTAGACGTGTTGCTGCACCTGGCAGTTGAATTCTCTGGGGCTGTTACTCTGGCATTTCGTTTTGGTATTCTGTGTGTTAATCGACAATTTAGAGCAGGTCCAGAATCTTAACCGATGCTGGGCACAGTGCCGCCTGCCTGTAATCCCAGCATTCAGGAGGCTGAGACAGGAGGATCACCATGAGCTTGAGGCAGTCTGGGCTACACAGTGAGTTCAAGTCCAGCCTGAACTATGCAGCAAGACCCTGCTCAAAAATCAAAGGAAAAAAAGAATAGTCTTAACCATTCCTACCCTACTTCTTTGAGAAAAGTTGACCCACACTGGGGACCGCTTGCACTTCAGAACTAATGGGATCAGTGCAAATGTTGATTTGATGTGAGAACTGTCTGAGTGAAGTAAATCACCAGCCCTTCTTAAAGTTTCCTATTTTCCCTTGTTTTCTTCAGTTTTAGCTCTATTGTTCATCTCAAAATTCGAGACTATGTCTCGGCGTTTAATTTCTGATCGTACAGAATCCTGTTCTTCTCCATGTGCAGCTATTTCGTTTCAGAAGATTGAAAACCTCAGTGACTCAGGGAATGATTAATGGCGTATGAGGACAAAGCCAATGAAACGATGTGGCTGTGAAGTTCTTGAGAATTTCTGATATGAGCAACTGAGGAACTTGAATTAAAGCTGTATTAAATCTGATTTGCAAACAACGCTGTGTTTTAGAATCGGAAGACATTAGGCTCTACAGTCACCATGTACCCAGCATCTTGAAGTGTGGTTCATGAGCGATAAGAGGGCTTGAGTTGGAGTCCAGCGAAATACTCCTAAAGGGGCGGCATTGGGAGGCATTTGGAGATAACTTCAGGAGCACTTGTGATTAATGGGCCATGGCGTGTAAGTGAATAGATAACCCAAGTATTTTCCAACAAAGTTAAAACGGATGTCCCGTAGTTTAGACCCGTGATTCTCAAACTTTATCATGAATATAAATTACCTGGATCTTGGTAACTTGCAGGTCTTTGATCAGTAAGTTTGGGTCATTGGTGGTGAGAATCTGCACTTCTAACCATTTGCCAAGTGATTCCTATAATTCCAGTCATGGAGTTTGGAATTTAGTGTTAGGCACAGATAAAAAATATTATACCAAAAACTGTATAGTCATCAACAGACAGGCGCTATGAAGGAAGGGAATAGTCCTTCTCCTGAAAGTCCTAGGCAGTATTATTTTTATTAGAACATGCCTCTGCCGGCCCAAACAGCACTTCACAAAGGACTGTTGCTTGATCAACAGTTGTGAGTGGAAGGCCTGCTTATACCTTACTGTGGGGATATTTCTGACTTTGAGGTGTAGTCTGCCTTTTCCATAGACATTTTAGTACCTACTGAAAAAGGAAACTAAAAACCCCCTCACAACCTGGAATTGACTTGAGAGGGAATTTAGTTGTGCTAATTCCAGTTCCCGGGAAATAGATTCACAGCCAGGATGTACCCACATCCTGGCTGTGAAATTTAGTGGGGAGATCCCGCGGTATGTGTGTGTCTCTCTTTCTCACAGAGCAGCATTGGAAAACGGATGTGGAATTAGGGAATTGCGAATAACTGGCAACAGGACACATTGTCTCCTGGCCCCTCTCGCTGTCTGTAACACACCGTGCCCTCTGGACACAGGGAGGTGTTTTTTCTCAAGTAGGTCTCTTGGGGCCTTGATTAGATTGTCTTCTTTTCAACCCATTCCCACCTAAACGTTCTTGTCAAATTCTCTCTCCCTGATGTAGATCATCTTAGGACAGCCGAGGCTTGCAGACTGCCTGCAAGCCAGGATTTGAGGTACACCTGACCCTACCTGGGTCCTGGCTGTAGGCTTAATTTAGATTCCACCCTAACCATACCATACTCCTGTTCTCCTTTTTTCTGATTATTCCTTGTGAGAGATTTTTATATCACTGTATTGTAGCATTTTGAGTTGATTCATGTAGCTAGATATCTGAGAGACATTTTAATGAGTAAAGCTACCAATAGTATATGTCAAAAAATTATCCTTCATATGTAATTTCCCCCTAAGATTTAGGTCTGAGTTTCTAGCTGTCCATTGGACATCTCTACTCCTGTGTTCCACAAACACCTATCTAAACCACTTCTGGGTTCTTTGTTTCAATAAACTGCATCGCTATCCGTCCTGTCTCTTGAAGAGGAGCACAGAGTCCTCTTTAACCTCCCCTCACTCATAGTTGTTATCTGTCAGTTCTTTTCCTCTTGTGACCCCATTATTCATCCCAACACTGAAATTGTTCTCTGTTCATTTACTGGGCTGGGTTCTATGCTAGGACTGAGGGTGGCTGAGATGTGACTCTTACTCTTTGAAGCTCAGCGTCTAGTCAAGGAGGTGAGCTGTGAACGCATAACTCACAGTATCATGTGGGGCTCTGAACAAAGTGTTCTCTTCCACCCCTTCCCACATTCATTGCTCATCAGTCCTTGTGCATTCTGTCTCAGGCATGCCCCTCAAATTGGCTACAAGGTGTCATCCAAAAGTATGGTGAATATTTCAATTAAAAAATTGTTATAGTAAGAGACATATTACCATTAATCTCCCTCAAAATACTTCTCTCTCTTCAAACACACTTATCCCATTCCTCTTGCCACTTTCTGAAGCAGTTCTGGAAGTTCCCTAGAAAACCATCATCGGACTTGAAGTTTTCTCAAAGAGTTAAACACAGAATTTTAAGTGACCAAACAATTCCACTCCTGGGTATATACACTAAATAATTGGAAGCAAGGGCTCAAAAATTTGTAGTGAATGTTCACAGCAGCACTATTTATCATAGTCAAAAGGTAGAGAAACAATCCAAAATCCATCAACTGATAAGTGGGTAAATACAACGTTGTATATCTATATCCATACAGTGGAATATTACGCGCTCAAATAGAGGATGTAGCACATGGGTGAACCTTGTAAACACTGTGCTAAGTGCAAGAAGCCAGACGCAAAGGGACACATACTGTGTGATCTCACTTATGTGAATATCTAGAATAGGTAAATCCAGGGGAAGGAAGCAGAATAGGGAGACTGGTAGCGGTAGTAGTTGCACAGCACTATGAAGACATTAAATTTCATCGATGGTAAATTTTATGTTAAATACATTTTACTGCAATGAAATAAATACAGTCTCCCTACTCCCCAAACACTAAGACAGCCATTCCTGGTCCCTGCCGCTGTAGCGTGAGCCCCTACCTCGAAGCACGGGGTTTAAATCCTCATGGTCGGCCCCACCTGTCCAACTAGCTGTGTGGCTCCAGGTGACTGTTCCAGGCGCTCTGGTGTTAACTTCTTTGCTGGTGCTAGACTTTTACATGCAGCACCCTCTTCATTCCCTTCGCCCCAGGAAACTCGGTCGTGCCGCCTCACTCTCTGCCAGCCTGTGGCATCTTGTTTAGATAATTAACCACTCTGAGGAATAGCTGAGTGTGCGTCTTTACCTTGCTAAATGGTGCGTGCTGTGCAGGCGGAGGAAACACTTCTCAGTTAGATCCCTTTGGTCTTGTACGTGGTAGGCGAGAGCTGATCAACAACTCTTGAATCAAGGACTTGATCATCTAAGTCTTGGTTCTGTCTTTCAACTAATGCTGAACCCCCGATCCTTAATTTAAGACACTGTAACAAGCACTATGCTTTGATTACAGTCATACTTGATTGTCTTCATCTAATTACCATTAATTCTTTTACTCTTAACAGATTTCTGTCTAGTTTGCTAGCACTCGCTGAGCTCAATCTTTGTTTTCTAGGCTGCATGCTCAGATTTGCTGATACTGCAGCGGTGTTCGCCTGCCCCATCCCTGTGTGCTTCTTTGCGACCTAACATTTAACTCTTTTCCCTGTTGTAGGGCGCCGGAGACAGAGGACAGTCTTTGGCTATTTTTTCAGAGAATCGCTGGATCTTAGAAGGACAGAGTTTGTAGCAAGGTTCTAGCGATCGAGTACTAGGAGACATGGGATATTTGTCCCTACTTAATCCTAAGTCTGGGCTTCTCCATGTGTGGTTTTCAATATTACTTTGAACATTATTATTTTCTTATGTAGTAAAATGCAGGCACACATTTTTAAAAGTTATATCTAATTGACTTTTAAATACTGCTCATGCAGGTACCACCTTTCATCTGTAATTATTCTTTGTAACGGTAGATCCTGTCCCTTTTCCCTCGTTTCCTTAGTTGAGGAAACACATTGAATTTCAACATTAAAGGCTGCTAAAGAAAATGTTTTTATTTGCTTTTACTCAATTATTTTTACAAGGACCACAATCTCAATATCATGTGCCCTGTTTTACCACTGTGCTTTGGAGCCTTCCTCCACACAGTAAAGTAGCAGGGATTCAGGATGAAACTGAAGGTGCTGTTTATGTTTGTGCATGGTGAAAAGTATTTTATAATGCAATTTAACGGTGGGACAAGCACTCCTAGGCTTAATGTTGTAAGTCAGAACAGAAGAACGAGAAATTAAGTGATGCCTCTTCTCTGGCTAACCCCACTCATCATTTGAGCTTTTTTTTTTTTTTAATCTGCTTATATCTTAAAAGATACATTGCTACATAAATTCAGTGGTACTATTTATTGGGAAAAATTTTTTATCCTCTGGCTGAAAGTTAAAACAAAAAACCAGAAACATCTTGAGTTTTCCATTTGGTTTTTATCATTTATTTCCTCAGACCATTTAAATAAATGAAGCAGGGATGATAATGTCTAGTATATCTTTGTGTTTTTGTAAGAATTCGAAGAATTAATCAACATAAAACTCTTAGAACAGTGTTGGTGCATAATGACTGCTGTTATTTTTATGACTATAAAACTGTTAATGGATTTACAGGGATCAGTTGGTTCTTTCCAGGCTCTTACTGTCCCATTCAAAGACTTGGGCAGAACAGTCAATGGAAGTGGAAGTTTATTTATTTAAGGCAAAAGAAGAAAAGAAAAAGAAGAGCAAAAGAAGTGATCAAGAGGAGGAAGTGCTCTAAGGAGAAGTGTCCTGGGGCCTGGTGAGGTAGGAAGAGAAGTGTGCACACCCTCAGGGCAGCCGCGAGCTTCCTGGTCACCATCTTTCACACCTTCCCTCTGAGCTTAGACCTACGCTGTCCCATCCAAACCCCACTCTTCTGCCGCGAGGTTGGCCTCAGGTGCAGGGTTTTGTGAGGTTCCCGTGCCAGAAGAATGGAAGACGCTGGTCCCTGACTAGTACTAGGTTCAGGGCTCTGGAGCTGCTGCCTGTGGTTAACAAGTCTCTGGACTGACAGGCTACACGCCCAGTTACACAGCCACGTTGCCATGCCCTGTTCTCCTGCCTCAAAACCAGTTACGTGTATTAAATCATCCAGTAGTGATCGAGCGCCTCCTCTGGGCTGACCACTGTGCAAAGCGTTGTGGAGTTTTGGAGGAAAATGAAAATGTAGGGTCCTGGTCCCTTTAGAGCATTTTAAAGAGAAGCTAGTCACATAAGTAATTCTGATTTAGTACCTAGTTTATACTCATTTCTCATGACCTCTGTGATGGTGGATTTGATTGTGTCAATTTGTAAGAGACGCTTAACTAAATTGGACCAACAGTCCCACTCCCTGGGTGTAGAAGACCCACCCTGGGGTGCCCCATCGCCTGGATGGTATAAAGGGGAAACGAAGAAGGGTGGATCTGCTTCGGTTCCTTTGGAGGAGCGCCGCCTTTCCTTGGACGCAATCTCCTGGCTTCCCTTCACCTTGGACATGATCTCCTAGCTTCCAACACAGACTCTTCAGCTTCCGTTGCATACCCATCGGGCTCTGGATAAGAACTTGCACAGGGCACTGTGGTGAGTTCCAGACCTTTGCCTGGATCCTTTGGAGCTCCAGACCTTCAGCTGGACCCTTTGGATCTCCAGTGCACAGACGGAGCTTCTGCATTCTCCCACAGAAGCCTTTTTGTAAGCCAATCTGTAAACTCTTACATACTCGTATATCTTGTATTATATCTATTTCTCTAGTGAATACTGAGTACTAGGGCCTCCTTCTTCATGTCTTTCCTTTGGTCCCGGATGACTCTCTATAAGTGAGTCCTGTCCCTTTGGCTGCTTTAGGACTTTGATTTTTCTGCTTCCCTACTCTACTACTTTGTTACATTTAGCACATGTGGTCACTCAAGTTCTATTATCTTTAAACAAATAAAAACCAGTTTTCAGACTGTAACCGAAACAAACAAAAACCAACAAGTAAAAGCCAACTCTACACTGAAGAGTCCCCTCAAGCCAGTGCCCTCTGGCCATGTCTTCGTAGCCAGACCCATCATAGAGAAGGCACCTTGTGCTATTTCCACCTTGCGCTATCCCTTCTCCCCATCTGGCCTCTCCCCCATGGGATGTGGCATGGAACGTGTTCTTCCCAAGTTAGGAGTGACCCCTCATCGCCAGACCAGGAGATCACACCCTACCCTTGCCTCCCTTACTTGCCTGACAGCTGTTTCAACTCTTAGGAGGTCTGTTCCTGGAAGCTCTTCCGCTGAGGGTTCCGTCCCATTTGCCGTTCTACTTCTTATCCTCCCTCAGTAACTCCTGTTCCATATGCTCCTTGACTGTTGATGTTTGCCCTTGGCTTTCCTCTGTCCGCCCTTCCTGGTCTTGTCTAGTACCCTGTTTCCCCCCACAGTCTGTATTGTTCTTGGGGTGAGATCTCCCACCTGACTTTCTCTGACTTTGTTCTAGAGGTTTCTATCTGATGTCCTGTAGTTATTGCAACTCAGGTTAATAAAATAAAAAAATCTTTCTGCACCAATTTCTCTTCACTCTGTTCTGTGTTTTCTGTCTTGATGGATATACCCAGTTGCCCGAACCATAAACCCAAAACAGTTGTTAGCTTTCCTTGATCTGCTTCCCACCTTGAGGTTATAATCCTGTCGTGTCTACTCCTTCCCATCCCACTCTCCCTGGGCTGATTCCAGTCTCGTCACTTTCAAATGGACCATTACTTGGTCACTCGTCTTCCTTGGAGTGTCTCCCATCCGTTCTCTACATGGTTGTTGGCATACTTTCTCTAAAGTGCAGATTTGTAAAACTTTTTAGTGGTTGCCAGTTGTGTTGTCCGTAGAATACAGTTCCATCTCTAGAACATCCTGATCGGCCTCCGCCTGCCTCTTTTAGTATCGTCTCTGTCTCCTCCTACTTACTCTCCTTTCTCTCTCCCAACTGTGAAGATGGGCCTGCTTGTGAAGGCCTTGAGCACTGAGGCCAAGAACTTGACCTTGTGGTGGGAGGAGTCCTGCAGACGTTGCCTTAGAGGAAGTTGAATTCTAGCGTGGAAGGCTTGACGGACCTGAGGCCGCTCACTCCATGCACTCCTGGTAAGTATCTGTCCTCCGAACATGGATGGACAACCTGCCTCCTGTTCTTTGTTCTGATTGTTAAAAGGGAAACTGTGCTGACTTATACAAGCATGTTGTAAATTTAAATTCATAATCAGATTTACCCAGGATATCATGCCCCCTTCTTTTACATTCCTTCTCTAATCACGGTTTCTGCAGCAGTTTTGCCTTCTCTGTGGTCTTCCTTTGTGCATATTTTACTTTTGGCCACCGACTCTGATCAGTTTATATCTACTCTCCACCCTGGTAATGACTGCAGATTTTAATTTAAAGAAAACGCATTCAGTGTAATTCAGGACTCAAAAAAATTCCCCTTACTCATGCATGGTACTGCATGGCTGTAACCCCAGGTACTTGGGAGGCTGAAGCAGGAGGATTGCAAGTTCAAGGCCAGCTTGGACCTCAGTGGGACCCTGTCTCAAAATAAAAAATAAGCTGGACATGAAGGCACACATCTGTAATCCCAGCACTATGAAGGCTGAGACAGGAGGATCGCCACAAGTTCAAGGCCAACCTGGGCTATATAGTAAATTCAAGGCCAGCCTGAACTACAAAGAGAGATCCTGTCTCAAAAATCAAATGAAGGAAGGAAGGAAGGAAGGAAGGAAGGAAGGAAGGAAAGAAAGAAAGAAAGAAAGAAAGAAAGAAAGAAAGAAAGAAAGAAAGAAAGAAAGGCAAAAGAAAGAAAGAAAGAAAAGGCTATGACATAGCCTAGTATGAAGGCCCCAGGTTCAATCTTGTGTATGCAAAAACCAAAGCAAAACAAAATTTAAAAACAAACAACAGGGCTGGGGATTTAGCTCAGTGGTTACAGTGCTTGCCTTGCAAGCACAAGGTCCTGAGTTCGATCCCTGGCACCAAACAAACAAACAAACAAACAACAAACTCCCTTTAAAAGTGAAATGCCAGATAATATCATGGGAGTTAGTTCATTTCCCAGAAGCGTCCTAAATGAGTCTCTTAACTAAAAGTAGAAATTCCATTCCACCCAGCTATCCCCCTTCTAGGTATCTTCCTGAAAGAGTTAAAGACCTCATGCACGTGATCCTTGCACACCCATATTTACAGCAGCATAACTCATCATAGCTAGATCTTGGAAGGATCTATACATCTATCAACGGCTGAATGGATAAAGAAAATGAGCACTACTCTGCCATAAAGAAGGATAAGCTTGAGTCATTTATAGGAAAATGGATGCACCTTGAGACCATAATGTTAAGTGAAATCATTTAGACATACAAACTTAAATATTGCATCATTTCTTATATATGAGAAACTCAAATTATAAATAAACAACACAGTAAAAGATATATAATAGGAAGTAGGGAGATAGATTTTTTGGAAATGGACCAAGAGATGGCAGGGGAGGTGGGGGACATAAAAGAATTAAGAAGTGTTATGTATGTGTACCCACAATGAATGTAATCATTATATTTTTTTGTTTTGTTTTGTTTTGTTTTGTTTTTGGGGCGGTAGTGCTGGGGATCGAACTCAGGGACTTGTGCTTGCTAGGCAAGTGCTCTACCACTTCAGCTAAATCCCAGCCCCCCCAGTAATCATTATGTATTGCAAACATGTACTAATAAAAATAAAAAACAGCAACAAAAAAAGAGACTTGCCACGGGCCCCTTCTCCAGCCTGGAACTCCCCTGCTCTAGATTGCTGCGATCCAGAGTTGCGGACGGACTCTGGCCTTGCGCCACCTGTCCCTGGGCCGCCTGTCCCTGGGCCGCCTGTCCCTGGGTTTGGCTTGCCTGAAAGGAGATGAAGGCTGACATTGAACTGTACTCGGACGTGAGCTCTGAGTGCAGATGGTGGCCTCTGTGTGGCCGGTGCCCGGGAGCAGATAGGGACCTTCTCCCCCAACCCCGCACTAGCTGACACTTGGAGCTTCTGGAAAGGCAAGAATGCAGCCGGAGTGCGGAGGGCTGGACCCAGCAAGCCCAGGAGACACGGCCCTGTGAGCCTGTCACCAGCTGTCTAGCTGTCCTATCTGGCAAGGGATCGCCGGATGCATCCTGAGGTGCAGGTCTGGGGTTCGGTTCCTGATTTGTTAATGACAACAGCCACTTGTATCACTTTAAATAGTTCATATCATGCTTTTTTTCCCCACATATGTGATCTTATGGTATGGTCACGTTGACCCTGCAAAGATAATATGTTAGTTTCCTCAGGCCACGATAACAAATTACCATAACTTGGCAGCGTAAAACAATGTATTTTTCAGTTCTGGATGCCAGAGGTTTGAAATCAAGAAGTTACAAGGTCTGTATTCCTTCTGAAGACACTAGTGGATAATCTTTTCTTTCCGTTTCCAGCTTCTGGTGGTTCTGTCTTCATGACTTTCTTTGTGTGTCTGGCTGGCTTCCTTTTGTCTTTCTCTTACAAGGATCCTTCCCATTGGATTTAGGAGCCACCTAAATCCAGGGTGGTCCTTAACCTTAATTACATCTACAAAGACCCTTACTCCCAATAAGATCGCTTTCTGTGTATCCAGGTGGGCAAATATGTGTGTGTGGGGGGGGGAGGGTGTACTAGTCATCTCACCAGTGGTAGGTATTAGCATCTTCACTTGAGGGTGGGGAGACTTGGGGGAATAATTTTGCTGAGAGACATAATGAACATGGACTCAGTATGTGAGTGTGTGGCAGGAACATTGCTTTTGTTCCCTGCGTTTATTAAGCACCTTCTGTGTGCTAAGCGAAAATGCATATTTCTTTGTGAAATGATGACAGACTAACCTGGAGCTGTCTTATCGTGGTGAGACCACAGTCTGGGGAGTGTGAGTTAATGATGGATTTCTTTGTCTTGGCTCAGTTATTTCTTTCTTTGAATCCTTCCTCTGTCTTCAGGGCTATCAGGAGTTGCTAGGCAAGGCTGAGCTGCTGGGGTCCTGAGTGGACCTAACAAGGGCGTGAGACCACTCAGCACGATGGTTGGGTGGAGGCTACGCCATGTCCTTCACTATATGGACAAGAGGCACATACACACAAAGTGTAAAGTTCGAAAAGAAATATAAGCAAGCTGGCAATGCTGGTGCATACTTTAATACCAGTGATCTCAGCATTCTGGGAAGCTGAGGCAGGAGGATCATATTTTGAGCCCAGCCCAGGCAACTCAACTGCCTAGCAAGAACCTGTCTCAAAAATTTTTAAAAAAGGACGGGGGCTGGATATCCAGCTCAGTGTGGAGGGCCTGGGTTCAATCCCCCGTGCTGCACAATAAACAAAGATAAACAACATCTCGAGTTTCTAAGGCCGGGAGAACCTGAGACGCAAGTCAAGGTTGTGAAAGGCCCTCTCTGAGCCCGGTTCACCGTGGAATGCCCACAGCCTCCTGGCTCTCCAAGACCCCTTCCCTGGCCCCGGCCCCCTGCAGTGTCCCACACTATCTTCCCTTCGTTTTTGCCCCATATTAACACTTGCCGGTCCTATGTCCCATTTTTTTCAAGGACTTTTTTCTTTGATTTCTTTTTATTTATTTACACATTTTTAAAGAAATAGTCTAGACATGTGAAAAGACCTTAAAAACAACAGAGGAGGGCCCACTTCAGGCCACATCAGCCCAGCTGGAGAGGAAAGAAGGTGCACCTGAATCTCTAGTGCTTCTGACTTGAGTAGATCATCTGTCGTACTGCAAACATGTACTAATAAAAATTAAAAAATAAATAAAATAGTGCCCAGAACACGGTGGGCCAGCGGAGTTTTATGACTGCGCCAGTGACCACATCAGCCTTCAGAACAGCGTGGCGTAGTGGTGTATTAGGCACTGACTTTATGTCCTGGATGAGCAGTGGCGGTGTTCGTAGGATTGAGCGACTTGCCGAGACATGTAACCTAGTGAGCGGGTAAGCAGGGATTTGGACCAAGCTCCTCCAGCTAGCAAAATGGGGCTAATCTAAACTTCGTGGCTGGTTTGCTGGCGGCGCTCTGAGTGCAGGGTGCTGCGCCGGGAGGGTTCCTCTTCTGTAACTTCTGCCCAGTGTGCACTCGGTAGCCTGGTGTGTCTAGACTCCCCGTGGGCAGCAAGCCTGCAGTAGAAACCCGCGGGCCTGGCAGTGTCACCAGCCCGAGATCCTGCCTGGCAACTGCTTGATTTCTTAGTGTAGAGCAGTTTAGCCACAAGAGATGAAACAGGCACGTTTCCTCTCAGAGAAAGGTTAAGTGAACACAGCTAATTACCTGCTCCTGAGGGTGTTTGTTACGTTCCTTCCTTGCTGCTCCCTTGTCTGCCCACGGTCCTCTGCTCAGGAGTGCCTGGCTTTCAGATGGGAGCATCCCGCCCCCAGCCCCCAGCCCCTCCCGTCTTGCTGCAGGGCCGCCGCTCCTGGGCAGGGTGCTTCGGTCAACGCACGTTGGCCTCGGGTGCTTTATTTAGGTCCTGTGGGCTTTTGTGAGCTGGTCTTGAATCTTGCCACCATTTATAACCCCATTTTTCCATTTATCCTCACATTTGTTGAGCTCATACCAGGGCCAGGTATAAAGTGAACTCATGCTTCCTTAGTCACACGCAGCTTGTTTTCTGAGTTATAAACAGTAAATACCGCCTGTTTTCTCTTATGTGAGAAACTCAAAGAATAAATAAAAGAGCAAAATAAAAGACAGATAACAGGAAACAGGAAGGTACATCTTTTGCAAAAGGGAAGGGAGCCAAGAGATGGAGGAAGGAGGAGGGGAAGAGTTTGGAAAAAGGACAATGTGTTACATACATGTACCAGCTCCCCACGCCAAGTGTGACCGTTACATACTGCAAACATGGACTAATAAAAATAAAAATTTGAAAGGAAATAAAAATGATCCAGGCAGGAATCACTTTCCCCCTGAATCTAGGATTCACCTGTTGTACCTCTCAAAGAGAAGCAGCAAGAATTGGGGCCATGTTTGGCTCACGGAGGCCTCTGAGGAGACCTAACACACATTGTGGCAGGCGGCATTTGAACTGCCCCCCCCACCCAGCCAGGGACGATGTGCGTAATTATGGGTGACCGTTTTTGTTCATATGCTTTCTTGGGGCACCACGCAATCAGACACGTGCTCCGGAAGGAACAGTGCTGATTAGGGCCAAAGCGGGAAGGGCTGCGATGAGTCGCTGTCTTTGAAGGACGGCACGAGGTGAATCCAGCAGCTCAGCTGATCGGGGAGTTAACAGGAGTGTGCGCTTAGTTATACTGCCATTAGAGCTCTTCGGGTGCATGACAGGAAGTGCTCTATCTGAGAAGGACACACATTAAAGTAAGTAAAATGTCAAATTGCTCTACTTTCTTAAACATAGAAATGTACTGAGACAGAATAAAATTTTGGCAAAATATTGAGTTTCCTCAAAATAGGCATGAGCATTTTATTGATGCCCTAAGCAAACAACAAAGTAATCTTTTTGTGGCAGTAGACTGCTAATAGATAAGAACGCATGATATTTATACACAGTGGAGTACTACTCTGCCATAAAAAGGAAAAACTTGAGGTGTTTGTAGGAAAGTGGATGTACCTCAAGACCATAATGTTAAGTGAAATAAATCAGACACACAAGCTTAAATATCACGTAGTTTCTCTTATATGAGAAACGCAAAAGAGCGATAATAGGAAGTAGGGAGATAGATCTTTCTCAAAGGGGAAGGGGGTCAAAAGATGGAAGGAAAGAGGATGAAAAAAGGAATTAAGACATGTTATGTGTATGTACCAAGTCCACACAAGGATTGTGAACATTATGTGCTGCAGACATGGACTAATAAAAATAAATAAGGAAGTTAGAATTTCGAGTCTGGTTCTTAGGTAGTTAAGAGCTAGCCCCATAATCGATCTGCCAGAGGATCCAGATAAATCTAGGTAGATCATGTCCAAAAATTCCACTGCATTAGCTACTTCTGAGTGCCACTTTTATGCTGGAAGCAGGAATGTGATTAGTATGACAAAGTTGTGTAACAAAATGGCAGTAGGAGGAGATACTTAGACTCTTAGATGGAGATTGCCAAAATACATGCTACTTGAAATCTTTGGGAATTGTAGCAGTGGAAAATATCTTCACCTAAGAAGAGCCCCCTGGCTGGTCCTGGTGGCATTTGCCTGTAGTCCTAGCTATTTGGGAGGCTGAGGCAGGAGGCTTGCTTGCAGCCAGGAATTAGAGTCTAGCTTGGGAAATATAGCAAGATCCCGGCTTTAAAAAACATTGAACTAAAGTTTATTTTAAAAATAAAGAATAGCTATCTCCACTTCTTTGCTCTACCCTAAGGAAATAAGGCCAAAATTAAATCCTTAAGGAACCATTACTAAGTCTTCAGTGCTTTGCAGTGATCCTGTGTTTCTTAATCATGGAGGGGATATGACGGAGATGGAGGTTGTAATTGCGTTGAAGCCTACTGAAAAGGTTATAACTGACTCTGCACTTTTCATTTTCCTTTTTGTCATCATCATCGTGCACTGAAATTGTTTTCTGGGTTTGTCGAGACTTAACTGACAAATAGAAATGATATATATTTATGATAGAGAATGTGGTTTTGATGTATCTACTGTGAAATGACCACACTCAAGCTAAGGAGCTTATCTGTCATCTCACGTAGTTACCATTTGTGTGTGTGTTGGTAAGAACATTTAAGATCCGCTCTCAGCAATTTTCAACATGCAGCACCTTCTTATTAACAACAGTCCCCCCGCTGTGTGATAGATGCCAGGATTTAGCATCCTGTCTGGCTGGACCTGTGTGAGCAACCGCCCTTCTTTCCGTCAGCCGCCATGCTGCTTTGTGCTTTGTGAGTGCTTTCTGTTTTCCTCCCAAGATGCTTGCTGCTGTGGGCTTTCCTCTTAGACTTGCTTCAGCTGCAGCCCTTAAATATGTTGCTTTTCTATTTTCATTTGTCTCTAGATCATTTTGTCTTTCCCTTTTGATTTCTTCTTGGGTTCATTGGTTATCGGTTTACTTTCTACCTATTTGTGAGTTTTCCCCATTGTTGATTTTTAGTTTTATGCCATCACGGTCAGAAAAGACACTTTGCGTGATTTTAGTTTTCTTAAGTGTACTGATGTTTGTGACCTAATATGATCCGAATAGTGTCTCATGTGTCAATGCAAAGGATGTGTGTCCTGGTTCATAGGTCCACTGGGGTGGCCACCGCTTGGGATCTCTGGGGTGGGCTTGGAGCCTGAGGCACTGTGTCCATTGGTGCTGGCCCGAAATTTGACCCCACGGATGCTGGCCTGGTCCCTGGGCCAAGAGGACTGACCTGGAGCCCGGGCCTCTGGGTCTGGCCTGATCCTGGCTTCACTGCAGTGGGCCTGATGCTAGAGTCCAAGGCAAAACTGGGTGCTCACTGCTTTCTTCTTGGCCCACACAGACGGTATCTCTCTCTGCATTGTGCTCTCTGGGCTCCGGTGATACAAAGTCATCCTTCTCATCCTCTTCTGTGTCTTTTCTTATTTCTGTGCACATCTAGGTGCTGTAATCTCTCACCTAAATTCCTTAGCTCTTGCGAAGGCATTTTTACGCGCGTATAGTTCAAATTGATTTTTCTTCAAGGGGACAAGAACTGGGAAGTCCTGCCCTAGCATCTTGCTGACGTTACTCCTCTATACTGCCACGTCTTGACTTACATGCCTATATATCAAGTTTGCTCTTTAGTCTCTTGAGTGCCGCGGGGGCAGGAACTTTGTGTTTTCAGTGAATAGCTCATGGCGAGCTGTCCATGGTGAGTCTCCCACGCATTTGTTGAATTGAATTGCTTTGTTAGAGCTTTGGGCTTTAAATGCCATACTTTTGTTTCATGTTTTGGCTGATGTCTTTGAATGACAGACAAGAGTTGGTATTTTCCTGTAACTTAAAAGTGCTACAATTTCCCCTAATTTTCAGATTTCCCCATAGCAAGTTCATATCTCAATCAGATGTCTTGGGGAGTGTAGGAGTAACATTTTTTTGTTATCACAATTCTGTTTTTATACAATTTTAAAGAGATTTTGACTCTCTTAAAGATGAGTAATTAAAAATGTCTTGTCATGCATCTCTGCCTGTGCTAAGCATCGGATGTGTGAAAAATCATTTGTGTAGGTAGCTATTTATGATGTGACAAATAGCTTCTCCATTGAAACTAGGAAACAACCAAAATACAAAGAAAAAATAACCTATTCGCACATTCTTAAACTTACAGAACATCTGTGCTTTCTCGCGGAAGGTTTTTGAAATCAATTTTCTTGGGTCACATTCTCTGAATTATAAAATTAGGCATCCATATGGGTCTCATTTCCCTCATCGAGGATGCAAGGATATCCTGCGAGGTAAGCATTTGTGATTTTAGTACAAAGGAAAGATGCTAGTGATCTAGCTGGCTCCTGAAATTGATCTGACCTCTTAATAATGCAGGAAGATAAATAGGATATTCCCAAAGACAATAAAAATGTAATTGCACCTTTGGTGTTAGGAGATAACAATGAAAGTTGGTCACCCCGGCAGAGTGGAAGGAAGACACTCTGGGGAGTGATTCTTATCCATCCCTTCACTACCGTTGGTCAAGGGCAACTCCCACAGCATCTCTGAACCTGGGCAACTCCCACAGCATCTCTGAACCTGGGCAACTCCCACAGCATCTCTGAACCTGGGCAACTCCCACAGCATCTCTGAACCTGGGCAACTCCCACAGCATCTCTGAACCTGGGCAACTCCCACAGCATCTCTGAACCTGGGCAACTCCCACAGCATCTCTGAACCTGGGCAACTCCCACAGCATCTCTGAACCTGGTCTCCCTATTTGTGAAACGAGGCTACTAGAAATTTGCAGTGTCCTTGTGATGCTTAAGTAAATATGAGAAATCTTGACAGAACTATCAACGTAAATGGAAAAGGTTGTTACTGCAGAGGGGCAAGTCATCTGGATGATAGATTACTCATAGGAAGTCTTTAGGTCACTTCTTTGGACATATTAGTGCAGATTCATTGTAAAATGACTCATTTTCCCTCCCACGTAACCTCTTCTTTTCTCACCCATTGTGCCAAATGAAGGCCCCTTTAAATCACTTCAGTTTAAAACACTTAATGTAAGCTGTTTCTTCTGGAGACTTGGGAGCCACGGGTGAAATTATAGCAGTTTGTTATGTTTGTTTTACGCATATTTTCAGGACAAAATGTACTTAGCATAGTATTGAGCATGATTTTATATTCTTCTACACTATTTCTTCATTAGCAAAGGTCTCTAAATTTTCAAGATTTACCCTTTACTCATTTAAAGTCATTCAACTAAGAAGTTTGTATGTAGATAGTAAGAATTGACATGTTGTATTACCTTTAGAGTTTATAAATTGTTAAATATAATGACAGTTTTATAACACAGTATTTCCCTTTTTTTGCTTTGCCTACCAGGAAACTCCAAGCGCAGCTCCAAGCTTGCTGACTACTTTATCTAGTGCCAGTGTCTCTTGGAGGACTGTCCTTTGATCTCTGGCATCAGAATCCCCTCGAGTGCTTGTTCCTGTGGACCCTGGTCCTCACCCCAGATCTACTGATATAGAATTTTTAGATTTTAGAAATGTAAATCTACATTTTAGATAGAAATCAGTTATTCTTCAGTTTGAAAATTACTGGCTTAGGATTTCAGATTCTTGCTTCTTCCTCTCATTACATGGTTTTGATTTTTCTTTTTCTGTCTTAATTGCTCTATTGTCTATCTCATAATAAACCACCCGTGGGATTTTTGGAAGTAGGCAGGACGGGATAACTGAAAACAAATGTTCATTTTGAAAAGGTTACAGAAACTAAGACAGCGTTAGAGTAAAGAAAATAGTTTTGCGAACTGCGTTGTTTTCTCTGTGCTTGGCTGTCAGGAGGGCTGCACTTTAGCTCTTGAATTGCGAGAGGCAGGAAGGAGGGATTGTAGCTGCCGCGCGCTGACTCACATCTTGCCCTCTGCAGGTGTGATGGGCAGATGCTGGGAGCGGTCCTGCAGATTTTATAATTCACGGAGTGAAGGAGACACTACCTTGATTTCTTTTTCTTTCTTTTCTTTTTTGGCAATTATTTATCTATGTCAAGTTTGACTACAGGATCCTTTCCTATAAAGAAGCCAAGACTCTTTATTGTTTTTTGTCTTTTAGCCGTAGCACGGTGCCTAGCCCTTTGAACACATTTGGAAGGATGGAGGGTTGGAAAGGATGGAAGGTGAATGAGCGGTGTTGGTGGGCATTGAGAATCCAAGCTTAACCTATTTATTTAAGTTACTAAGAATTCTTACATCACTGGATATACCTGTATTTAAAAACAAACATTCGAGAGGCAAATTATTTAAAATATTGTTTACCCTCTCACGCTCCCCGTATAACTGGCGAGAAATGGAGAGAAATGGATTAAATTGGTACTCAGATTTTGACTAGGAACCAACCTACTGCGTGCTGATGGAACAAAAAAGGGGGGATTTTGTCCACGGGGCGGTGGGCAGGACCTGGCCGCTGGAGCTTGACTGGGGCCAGATGCATTGGTGCCAAGGCAGGGAAGTGACGGAGCGGCGGACCAGCTCTGCTGACTCTCGCAAGCCAGTGGCACGTATCAGGGCCGCGCGCAGCTGCCAGGGGTCGGAGTAGCTGCCGGGCCACAAGCTGACAGGCACGTAATAGCCAAGCCCTTAACCGCGTGTTGCGATAGTGTAGCAAGAGGCTGAGCTGGCGAGTAGCAACTGCCCGGCCCGTGCGCCCTGCGAACTGGAGCGGCAGTCAAGGTCACAGGGGTCGCTGTTGATGTGGAGCTCGTCACACTTTAGAGAGGGCCCCAAATGTCAGACGCCTGCAGGGTTATGGACGCAGGGCCCAGGAAAAGACTACGTGCAGTGGAATACCGAGTGCCGAGTCAGAGTGCTCTGATGAGGACAGCTTGACAAAGGCACCTAGGAAGGCCTCGGTGGGGTGGAGATGCCGGGGCTGGGGCACAGCTCTGCAGAAGAGCGTGCAGGCAGGCAGGAGGGCCCGAGTCCTCGTCCGTAGGGCCCTGGGGGTCGGCACCAGGCCCGGTGTGGGAAAGGGCAGCTGTCCCTTGTGAGTTCTGACAGGGCAAGTCTTTGTAATTGTCCATGGCTAGGCCTGAAAAACTCACACATGGGCTTTGGGCCAGGAGCCAAACTCAAGAACTTCCGTGGGACTTCCACGGGACACTGACTCCCATCAGAGAGCACGCAGAGGGCCAGAACTGGACTGTCGTGTCTCAGGGGTATATACATATGTCACAACTAAAGGGCACGTAGTAGGGCCTATCATGCATGTCACCCAGAACGTCTGGGTGGGCCGAGAAGACAGCTGTCCGGCTGTCACGGCTGTCTGAAGAGGTGATAGTGCGCTTGCGTGACGAGGGCAATGAGTGTGGAAGAGAGAGGGGAGGTGCACTGTTGATTCACAGTGTGATATTACAAGGGATCCGTGCTTTCTGCCTCTTTTCTTTAAATTCTTCTACTGTTTCTGCCCATCTGCCTGGCACACTGCGTTCCCGTACTCCCAAACTGCCCCGGTGCAGATGACAGCAGGTTTTCGGGGAGACGAGTGGAATGACATGGAACGGAAACGCCTCAACCCAGGGCTTCTGGCTCATTGGGGAGCCCCAATCCTACTCCCCAGATTGGTGACCAGGCTGCAGACACTTTCCCCTGGAGCCTGATGCAGCTGCAGCCTCCCACGCAGCTCTGCAGCAAGCCACGACTGGCCAGTTAAGCGAATACAGAGAAGAATCCTATTGCCGTGGCGACCTTCTGCCTTTCGTCTCTCCTGCCCAGGAGCACCCTCTCCTTCTTCTTTAATGCTTTTTGAAAATGGGCTTTCATTCATTATTGAGTAGATATGAAGTATTTATAAAGTGTAAGTAAGATATGAAGGCTCACACAACCTCAGACACCTGCGCCTCCACCAGCCACCTTCTGCAAAGGATGCGTGTGTTGCCTTTGACGTCCCCTGTGGCATCTCCCTAGTTCCCTCCCTTGTGTCCTCCCGCACCAGAGCCTCTGTCCTGCACACAGGTTAGCTCGGTCCATTTAACATCATAAATGGAGTAACTTATGGATAACCAAAGCATATTGCTTGCAGTTCTGGAACCTGTGAAATCCAAGGTCGAGGTGCCAGCAGATTCAATAAAAGGTAAGGCTGGCTGTGGTTGGCACATGGCGCCCTTTCACTGTGTCCTCACATGGTGGTAGGAGGGCAGTAAGCAAAGTCATTCTAGTCTTGAGGGCAGAGTCCCACCTCCCGAGTCCCTACCTCCCCGTACTGTCACTTAGGAGATTAGCATTGCTACATACATACTTCAGAGGGACAAGTTCGTACCAGAGTAGGGACTTACGATTTTCTTGCTTTATTTTATAGTTTCATTATACATTCATATACTTAAACAACAAACAGTTTAGTTTTGTATATTTTTAAGCTTTACATAAACAATCACATTGTGTATAATATTTTTGAGACTTAACCCTTTTCATCTTAAGGTAAACTGGATGAGAATCACTTTGTTGTGGACAGATGTAGTTCAGCTCTGTGACTGCGCCCTCTTGCGGTATATTTATATATCCTTTGTGTTTATTCTCTGGACTGTTTATGGGCACTTGCATGATTATGGTATTGAACTATTAAGAAAAATGTTTCTATGGATCATCTTGTGTGTGCTTTTAGGTGTAAGAGTTCCTCTAGGCTTTCTGCTCTGGAGTGGACTTGCCGGGTCACAGAATGTTAACCTGCTCATAGTTTCCAGTGGTTTTTCAAATTGGTTGTATTTGCCAGTCTGGTGGATGTCAAATGGTACCTTATTGTGATTTTATTTTAGATTTTTCTGATTACTAATAAGGGTAAACAGGGGCCTGGGATTTAGCTCAGTGATTAGAGTGCTTGCCTTGCAAGCACAAGGGCCTGAGTTCGATCCCCGGCACCACAAAAAAAAAAAAAAAGGGTAAACATCCTTTCAGCTATCTGTATAGTGCCCGTTCATGTCTTTTCCCCATTTTTAAAAAATTTTTATTTTAATGGTACATTTTAGATGTACATAGTGATAACATTCATCATAGGGGATTTGTACCTGTACATTACATATATTGTTGCTTCTTTTTTTCCCATTCTCCTCCCCTCACCCCCTCCTCCCTCCCTATTTACAAAAGCTTTGTTTCCATTTTTTCCTTCCATTTCTTATTTCTCTTGTCCCTCTGTTCCTTTCCCCCTCCCTTGTTCCCTTTCCCATTTGGACATTTTCTTCCCTTTCCCAATATAATACATTTTAGTCTTTATTTACACTTCTGTTTCTCACACCAGAGAAACTATGCGGTATTTAAACATGTGTGTCTGATTTATTTCACTTAAGAGTATGGTCTCAAGATGCATCCATTTACCTAGAAATATCTCAGGCTTATCATTCTTTATGGCAGAGTAGTACTCCACTGTATAAAAAAACCACATCTTCTTTATCCATTCTGCTGTTGATGGGCATTTGGGCTGCTTCCCAGATTTAGTTATTACAAACTGTGCTGCTATAAACATGGGTGTGCATATATCCCTGTGGTATAATGATTGTAATTCTTTTGGGAAGATACCAAGAAGTGGAAGAGCTGGGTCAAATGGAATCTCTAGTCCTAGTTCCCTGAGGAACCTCCACACTGATTTCCATAGCGGTTGCATCAGTCTACATTTCCACCAACAGTGGAGAAGGGTTTTTCCCCATTTTTTATTTTTATTTATTTATTTTTTTTGTGGTGCCGGGGATCGAACTCAGGCCCTTGTGCTTGCAAGGCAAGCACTCTAATCACTGAGCTAAATCCCCAGCTTTTCCCCATTTTTTAAACTGAGTTACCTTTCTTTTGTTCTTTAAATCCTAGTAACTTCTCACAGTTTTTTTTTTTTAACTTTTTATTGTGATTTATGTCCTGTCTTAGTTCTTTGATTCCACTGCAAGCTCCCAAAGGACTGCCCGTGTCTTAGATATTTGGGTTCTCAGAGCCAAGCATTACGAGGCGAACCTAGTCACTGCACAAGGATATTTATGGAATGAACCTTATGGAATGGTAATCATTTGCCTCAACCTCGTCAAAGATGTGCTCCTTAGAGGTACACTGAACACCTGCCAAAGATGTTGAAGGGAATTCCTCCATTGGGAATGAAGCTGGACTATGTCATTTAAGATTCCCCTAATTCCAAAATTTCTCAATCTCTGGGAAAACCTCTGACTTGTCCAGAAAAATTTCCTTTATATCCAGCCTTTGTTCCTTGAGCAACATTTGCTTAAAAACAGCTAACTTTATTTTGAAATATAACACAGATATACAGACAAGTGCACAAGGTGTATGCACCCAATTATATAGCACCCAAGTCTATTTTTAGATACCTTCTATTGTGATAAGGCTGAAGACCAGCCAACCTTAGAAGTTCAGCTGAACTAGAAATTCATTGTGAACTGGGGAGGGGCCATGGGCCCAGCCCGGTATTATAAATAAAGTTTTACTGGAACATGGTAGAGCAGATTTGTTTTCATATTATCTACGACTGCTTTTATACTATAACTGCAGAACTGAATAGTTATAGCAGAAGTTGTGTGGCCTGCAAAGCTGAAAATACTATCTGCCCTGTGAAATAAAAATTTGCCAATTCCTGTTCTAGTGTCTGATTTGGAAGCACATAAATGTTTCCATATCCGGTGTGGTTTTGCCTTCTCAATAAAGCTAGTGTAATGAATCTCTATTTGAGAAAAGGAAGCTAAATAATTACAACATTTAAAAATATTAAACTGTATGAGCTATTTTAATGAAATCTTAAGAATAGCTAGAAACTAAACCCAAAGCAAATTATCTCTAATTCTTGACCTCCTTACAGGTCTGCTGAATTGTATCAACAACATTTTCTAACTAGAAGACTGGGGCAACCCAATAATTTTTTAGGTCACAGGGTGTAACTAATTGAATAGAAAAAGAGAACATTTTGAGATGGTATCCCTGGAGAAGGTAACACCTGAAACAGATGGAGCTTTTTGATTAGCGTATTCCTTAGTGAGTAGAGGTTAAACATCCAAACAGATGAAAAGATCTAGGAGGAAAGAGAGTAGAGCCGCTTCATTCTGTCGTTGACATGTGGAAAGAGCATGTGTGCCTCGGCCTCCCTGCACCTGCACCACTCAGAATGATGCTTACGAACCAAAGTGAGATGGCTACCGGCCCTGCGTTTTCTACTTAGACACAGAAAGTTTTGACTTTAATTCTTTTCTACAACCATCAACTTCCCTGTAGCAAAACCAATTTCATTTTCTTTGGACAAGCTCATAAATGAAAATAAAAAATAGAGAATGACCTAGCTGCCTATGGGGGAAATGCATTGGAAGACAAATGATTGTACAATACTCATTTTTTAAAAAAATCCACCTTCATCTTTTCTCCAAGCTGTATTTCAGTCTAAAGGGCTCCAATGCTCAGGCGGAGGGAACTTTTGTTTTGCTTCTTGGAGGTAAAGAGTGAATTATAATCTGAGAAAGAGGCGTGCATTTCAAAGCCTGATCACACCCCTTCCCAGAACTGTCCATTCCCAATTTAAAAGGAGTTACATAAAAAATGCTTTGCTTTTTGAATTTACATTAAAGAGTGTTTGTTTGGGGAATGTCTGAGTGAAGAACTGAGGATTTTTAGGTGACTGCCTTTCAAATATAGAGAACGGTATTTTTTCTTCCCCAGGGGAGCAATTGCTGAAGTGCCGCTCTTGGAAATGTACTTCTTAAAAAGCGAAGCTTAGGCTCCTGGAGTCTGCGATCAGGAGACCACAGGCCTAAAGTAAAACCCCCTCAGCTAAGAGAAGAGGAAACTGTTCCGTGAACATGGGGATTCTTACTTCTTTTATTGTGCCTCGCTCTATGTCCTCTGTCAAGGCGAGGTGTACATGATCCACGGCAGGGACACGCAGTGGTTTGGGGATAGCGTTTGTCATCAGCCAGAGCTGGGTTTGATGTCTAGATCCATCACTTCCTAATCATGTGGTCTTGGGGAGGTGATGGCTTGAAAAAGAACTGATACCGACCATAGAATTGTTTGAAGCATGAAGTGAAATAATACAAATAAAAGTCTTAACAGAGTCTGGGATGTAGTCAAGGAAGGAAAGAAAATGAGCACGATGTAAGTGCATTTCTTAGTGGCTGCTATAGGAATAAAGCCACTGTCCAAAAGAAAATGTTTTAAATTACCATTCTGACATTTTGGAGAGAAGAGCATTTTGCTTGTATGGGCTTTTTAAAGAGAAAATTTAGTAGTTTTCTTCAGTTGTGTATATTTAAGAACCTATGATTTAAAAAATTTGCAATCTCTGCCATAATTATCAACTTCTCTTACCTGCAGATGAATGTAGGCGGCACTGAGAACAGGAGTGAAAAAGTCAGTGATAATAGCAGTTAGCCCTTCATGAATGCTTACAGTATGTGAGGCCTTGTTCACTCATGAATTAGTTCCTTTAATCCTCAAAACCCCTATAAGTTAGCCGTGTTGCTATCCTGGTTATGCAGGAGGAAAATGCAAGTGTCCAGAGGAAGTGTCTAGGTTTCCTAGTCCAGACTCCAGGCCAGGTGTCTCCATGCCTGCTCTGGGTTTGTCCTCGGGGCCCTGGATGCCCTGAATGTCCCTGCCTGGGTGGTGACTGGTGCTCCGGCTCACAGAACCAATTCTGGGGGACTCTCTGCAGCTCCCCAGACCCTGTCACCACCCACCCCTCCCAGAGCAGTGAGAAGTTCATGTTGGGTTCATAATCACCCAGGGATTTGGCACCAGAGATGACCCAGGCCGCTGACTACCTGGGAATAGGAGAGCTTGCTACTTTGGTTCATTTTTCTTTGTGGACCATCACTGGGGAATGAAGAGGGTAGAACCTCTAGTATCATTGCTAGAATCTCTTGAGATGCCTTCCAAGAACCTTATTTGGACAAGAGTAACTTTTAATGCAAAGGGACTACTTGAATTTGTTATAAAATGATAGCTGTTAAGAGCAAGTAAGGATTAACTTAATAAAGATTTTACATTTCTTTTTAAATCCCCTTCATTTTGAGGTCTATCCACTTGTCACTTAACCTTTTTGCTTTTATTTCTTTTACATGTACTAATTTTAATCTGTTTACTGCTTGATTATGTTCTTTTTTCTGTTTTTGGCCATAACATTTTTTAGAAAGTTAAATTTTAAATTTGAATACCCTAGGTATTTAAAATTTGAATACCCTAGGTATTTAAAATTTAATTTTAAAATTAAAATTCACTTTAAAATTTATTCAAAGAATTCCTACCTTTTCTTTTCCCTTGGGAATGGTTTTCCTTTGCAGACTAAATTTGGCAAGGCTGGCACAGGAGCAAGAAGAGCAGGACTCCCAGAATAGGAGAGAAGCACCCAGGCATTGGTATTTAAGGTGACTCTTTAGGGACATTGGTTGCCAAATCTCTTTTAGATGGGACCAAAAGGTGTTCAATCCAGTTTTAGAATTATAAGGACCCTAATGGCAATTGTGTCCTCAGTTTTGCAGATAAAGAAAATGAAGACAAGCAACTTAGTGATAGAGCTAGGACTAGAAACCAGATCTTCTGATTTCTATGGTTTTATTTATTTATTTATTTATTATTTTTTCTTTTGCATTTTCTACCGGGAAGAGCAAAAAGGCAAAAGAAATTCAGAATTCTCCCTCAGAATTCTGTAAGTCAGAAGTCTCTCTCTATGTTTTGTGTAGTTAAGGGAAGAAAATTACCTCTCATATATAAAATTTGACAATCAATAGTACTCTTGCAATATTATTGCTTGAAGTACCTATTTACCAATTTAATGTCTTTCTACCCCCACCTACAAAATAAATTTTGCCACCCATAAATATTATTTGATAAATTTTGGAAGGGAGATTCTTTTTATTTTATGTACTTGTTTTGTTTGAGATTTGTTGTTTTAATAGTAAACACATATTACTATCGTTACTACTAAAAGACTCCCCCAGCAGCCACTACAACAAAAATGTGCATACAAATACTTCCAGGGTCTCCAGTTCCCAGAGTGTGGCAGACCAGGTGGTTAGCTTTGGGGCTAGTGTAATTTTATAAGTGTAGCCAGGATTGAAAACAGCAGGCTCCTCAGTCTCTAATGTGCCTCTGAGGTTTGTTTAATGTTCGGTGAGCCACGAACTCGCCTTTATCGCCAACCCCAAGCTCCCCTCTGTGGCTGATTGCTCCAGCTCCCTCCAGGTAGGTCGCTGATCTTCCCCGTCTGTACCAGGCATGCAGGGTAGTGCTGCTGTTGGCGTGACAATGAACTCAGAGTCCTCAGAAGGAACTTCCTGTGTAGGTGGAGAAAATCGACAGATTCATGCCATGCAATCTTGCATGTTGGCAATTCCTTTTTTACTCTTTTTGATTCTACCATGACGACTGTTTCGAACCTCCATCGTCAAGCTCTAAAATCACCTTTACCTCTTTCTCCATAGCTGGTCTCCTATTTTGTTGTGGCTGAGACCACTAGCAGTCACGCTGTGTGGCCTTGGTTCCAATCTCTCTCCAGGGGAACCTGCTCCAACCCCCACCTCTAGGAAGGGTGTGCCAGTGTCCCAGAGCGTCCTGGCCTTTCCTCCTGGAGGTACTTGCCTCAGCCACACTGCCATTCTGCACCATGGGCCTCGCCGTCTTCGTACCCACTGGGGTGACACGTATACATAGCAGGTGCTTGCTCTGTGGGTTCTAAGTATTTGTCTCTCCATGTCAGTAATCTATGGAATGGGAATTTTTATGTATCCTTGATGGGACTTTTGTGCCCCCAAAAGACTGTTTGTATTTGCCAGTGTATTAATCGTCTTTTCATTGCTGTGAACAAATACCTGACATAACAGCTTACAGAAGGAAAGATTGATTTTGGCTTCATGGCTTCAGAGGTTTCAGTCCATGGTCAGCTGCTATTTCTTTATGCTGTGGCAGAGCAGAAGCGTCATGGTGGAAGATCACAGCTGAAGAAAGCTGCTTACCTCGCTGCCAGGAATCAGAGAGACAGTGTTGGAAAGAGCTGGAGAGAAAAGAAGGGGCTAAGGATAAGGTATACTCTCCAGAGGTGCACCCCGGTGATCCGCTTCCTCCATTCAGACCCCACTGTTCATGGTCTCTTCAGCTGTGCACTCGTAGATGGGTTAATTCATTCCTAAGGATTACTCCTTCAGTGAGATCAGTACTTGCATGACCCAGTCATCTTTTGAGGCCCCACTCTGAACACTGCTGTGTTGGGAGTTAAGCCTTCAGTCTGCAAACCGTACCATCTAGCTATTTAAAAATTAAGATTTTTGGTTAGAAATTTTGAAAACCTAATTTTTCCTTACAACCTTAAGGGATATATAGACACCTCTTCCATAGAAAATGTGACACTCTGGACTTTAAGTCCATCAGTCTGCACAGAATGACCTTCAGACAGACCTCGTGTTGTGGACTCCGGTGGCACTTTCTTTGGTCTGACTGAGGTCCATAATCATCCATAATTAGGTTGCTCTGCTACTAGACTGCATTTAATCTGTTTACTGCTTGATTATGTTCTTTTTTCTGTTTTTGGCTATAATATTTTTTAGAAAGTTAAATAATGTCTTACTACACTGTATTAATTCTAATGACAGTAATAATTATTTTAGTACACAGGGCACTTTTCATTATTCCCTACTGTGGATACGCATTTTGGAAGACTTTTAAAATGACAGCATTCAATGAATGGTGATTAATTTGTGATCACTTTCTTTTTAGTTAATGAAAGATAAATTTAACTGCTTGTTATCAACATGAGATAATCAGTACGACGAACAGGTTGATGTAATTCCAGTCGTGAGAAAATAAATCATCTCTGTTCACACGCAGCCTGGTCACAGGCCAGTGCGTATGTGCTGTTAGGCTTATGGGGAGACTGGGGATGGATCTTAAAACCCTCACTGCTGCCTTGTGGGCGTCAGGTCGGGGACCACGGCGCAGTCTTGGCTTTCATCTGCTTCTCTTTCAAAAGCTCACTCACCCATTCTTCTCATCTTCTTGGGATTTTCCCCACTTGTTGCCTTTACTTCCTACTTCTCTGGTTTCTCTTCTTTGTTGTTGTCTCTTTGGCCTATAGACAGTTCACATCTTGATTGTTTATGTTAAAAAGACTCAGCTTGACTTTTTCCCCCTCGAACAATTATCTCTTCTGTACCTTCCTGTGACCATCAGGCTTTCTGAATGTGGTCCATAGAAAGTATTTACTCTTTTTCCCTTTACTCCCAGGGCTGTAGCTCAGGTTGGGAGTCAGGCCAGCCTGCATCTGAACCCCAGCTGTATGTGCCAGCCGCGTGACCTTGGACGATGGCTCAACTTCAGTTTCCTCATCTGTAAAACAGGAGTAACAGTCTCACTAGTAAGTTGTTAGAAGGACTGAAAGGACAATTAATGTGACAAAAGGGGTGCGTAGTATAATGATTGGTGTTTTACAGACTCTGTATTTGGTAATAATATGGGTTGACCCCAGGTTTACTGAGGTATCCTCTTTCCATGAGGCAGTCAGCTTTCATTCTGTGGATTGACTCCACAAAATGTGTCAAGTTCATGTATTTCCCCATCTCCAGACTCATATTTCTACCAATATGCTATTTTTCTTCATCTGGATATCTCATTAATCCAAGACTTAACACTATTCCAGCAGTACTCAGCCAATAATTACAGTACTTCCTTGGATGATACTTACATTGGCTCTAAGGTTTCCTTCCTTCCTTCTTCCCTCCCTCCCTTTCTTCCTTTCTTCTTTCTTCCCTTCCTCCCTCCCTTCTTTCCTTCCTTCCTTGCTTCCTCCCTCCCTCCCTCTCTCCCTCTCTCCTTCCCTTCCTCCCTCCCTCCCTCCCTCCCTTCCTTCTCCCTTCTATCCACTCAACCACTGTGCACTGGCTGTTCTATTATGGACCAACCAATGTGCTGTACACTTAGGGCACAATAATTAGCAAGGCAAAGGTGTTTGGAAGCCTGAGAAGAGGGTCAATTTTAAAATAGGGTGAAGTGCTGTGACAGTGGGAGTATGGAGTGTAGCAGGGACATTTCAGAGGGTCTCCAGCAGAGCTGGGATGCAATACACAGTAAGCCACACTTATTTCCTATCCCACTCTAAGCCACCCTCACTTTCGATAGATTCTCTAAGTTCTGCATATGAAATGTCTTATTTCTGTCCCACCTTCTCTATTCCCACTGCAACAGTTCCATACAGCTGAAGTATTTCAAGAACACTAGTTTGGCCAAACACTTCTAAGAGTTTCCCACACCTGTCTCTAGTAACTACATTTTCTTTCAAAATCACCTTCGAAGCCAGGAGCCCCCAACTGTGGCCCGCTAGGAACTGGGCCGGCTGCACACTGTAGTGTCATCAGTGTTTACAGCCACATGGAAACCAAGCACCTTGCCACAGAAGACGAGCCTTTGGAGTTTTTCGAAAGTAAAAACAAGCCAACATGCAGAACAGAAGCAATTATTGCCATCATTGCATCAAATGTGTTTGTACAGACAGCATCCTTCTTAGAGGCTAACCACGTTGCTGAAGCGGAGGAGCCCTTTGCTACTGGGAATCCTGCCTGCTGCTGGGGACATTTGTCATGAACTTTCAGGAGAGACTGCATTTCAAAGGGTGGCGTGTGTCCCTTTTTTGCAGCACTGTAACTCCATGAATCGATGGAACAGCAGAGGATACCAAGGTGCAGTCGTTAAGGGCTAATGACTCACCATGGTCTGCAATCCAGGTTGAGGAGTCTACCGATACTGCTAACAAGGCAGCGATGCTTGTTTCCGTGCAGGGTATTTTTTAGGAGAATGAGCGTGAGGACGTTCTATGTACACTTTTGTTGCCACTCAACACCACAATTGCAGAGCTATTCAAGTTTTTGAATGATTACATATCAAAAAACAGAATTGGTCATTTTGTAGATATACGCACAAACAAAGCAGCCGCTGTGACTGGATAGCTTTCTGGTGTCACTGCTTGCATCAAAGTGCTTTTACTGAGTGTGTGTCTGTGCACGTGTCGTTCATAGAGAAATGGCCAGTCAGGTGATAAATGTCACCGGAACTTAATAACGTTTTATAGGACGTGGTTAAAGTTACCAGCCACATTAAAGTATATGATATTAACGCATGTAGGTTTGTGCAGCCCCGTGAGGAGACGGACGTAGAGCATGCGTGTCTTGCACACCTAAGGGAGACGGCTTTCTAAAGTAAAGCACTGGCCAGAGTTTTTGAGTTGTGAGAGCCAATCCGGAAGTTTCTTTTATAAGAACAGTCACCACCGGCAGCACATTTTACGACACAGGATGGGTCATAAAACTTGCTCGCTTGTGTGGCGTATTCAACCTGTTCAGTGAACTTAATCTGTCAGTTCTGGGGAGAATGACTGTATTCAAGTCTGCAGATAAAGTGGCTGCATTCAAAGCCAAATTGGAATTACAGTGGCAACATGTGAACAACAGTATTTTTGACATGTTTTAAATATTAGCAGAGATTTTGAAAGAGACGAGCCGGGGCTCTCTTTCTTCCAGCTGATGCATGGTCACCTATCTCAGCTTTCAAAAGAGTTCGAATGTTACTTTCCAACAACAAAGGACACTTGAACTGGGAAGGGATGGATCTGTGATGCCTTTGTGAATAAGCTAGGTGAACTGACTTTATCTGTGCTAGAAGAAGATCAATTGCTTGAGATCGCAGATGACAGTGGCCTTAACTCTATGTTTGAGATAACTTTAAATCTCCATAGTTCTGGACTAGAGTCAAGGCAGAATATCCTGAGTTTGCAACAAAAGCAGTGGAAAGCCTGCTTCCATTTCCAACATCCCATCTTTGTGAAGTAGGGTTTTCTGCACTGACAGAAACCAAGACAAGATTATGGAGTAGAATGGACATAAGCAATATACTTCCTTGTCACTGCCCCCCTCCGCCCTGAGATGGGACTAGCTAGTTGGAGGAAAACAAGCTCAGGTCTCCTACTAATTCTGTATTATGGTGAGTTGTATAATTATTTTACTGTATATCCTAATGTGAACATAATAGAAATAAAGCGCACAATAAATATAATGTGCTTGAATCATCCCAAAACCATCCTTCTTCCCCCAGTCCATGGAAAATTGTCTTCCATGAAACCTACCCCTGGTGCCAGAAAGTCTGGGGACAGCTGTTCTAAGCAGCCGTCAAGGTCACTTCTGAAGCACAAATCTGATTATGTCTCTGCTTAAGAATTCTTATTAGGTCTGCCAATCAGGTTTCAGTATAGGTAGCTATTTGGAGTATTTTGGGGTCAAGGAAGCTAAAATCAGGAGGATCAGAAGAGCAGGCACAGGAATGAGGTACCAAGGGTCGACCTCTAGGTCTCTGCTGGCCTTAGTGGAAGTCTGGAGTCCAAGATCTCATGAGTTGGGAAGCCAGTGATGCTACTGTCCCATCCCCACCTTCCTTGACTCAGAAAGATGGTGGACCCTGAGTTAATGCTGCAGGCAAGTCATCTTTATGACCTTACTTGTCAAAGTGGAAAACAGAGCACGGGGTCAGGGTGATTTGCTCTCATTTCTACCTCACAAATCTCATGCAGGGTGTCTAGTTCATGGACGTTAATCCTCCTCCAGAGTCCTCTTTCAAGAAGTCTGGTCCTGTAGGTTTTAGCTTACCAGTGTGTGTATAGGATGGGAGAGTGGGAGGTGCAAGGAGTGGAGGGCGAACACTCTGCAGCCACCATGGGACCAAGCTCTCTGCTGCCTGTAACAAACGCAATCTGGCGCTCAAAGCCACATGCGGTTTTGTCACTGCCGTTGTGTTGTGCTTAACCCCTTGTCTCCCTCTAGATCAATGTCTTCCGCTGATGTGTGCTGGGCATACAATTGCTGAATGCATGAGTGAACAAATAGGCCCACCCTAACCTAATTTTTTCTTACCTTCTGGCCATACCTGTAGCAGGAAGTTAAATGGTCTTAACTTCCATGGTCTGCTGAAATCCTGCCTTTCTCTGAGGCCCAGTCAAGTCTCCCTTCCTCTCCCCTCCTCTCCCTCCTCCCCTCCGGTTTCTTGTTCTTTGCCCTCCCTCTTAGTGCTTGTCACTGTCTGCCAACATGGAGTGTAACTGTGTGGGCATTTTTTTTTAAGCTGCCTGCCGTATTATGAACTTCTGGGACACCATATTTTCTTGGCTGAGGTGGCACCCCTCCCCCAAGCTTCCTTTATGTTTTAGCCTCCATCTCCTCTTCCTTTTCTTCACACATAGGGACTGCAACTCTCTTCTTTTGAGGATATTCTTTTCTCTCCTTTTTATTTTCTTCTAATAGCAGTTGAAATTTGGTAATTTATAGATGTAGTTAAATCTTTTGTGGTTGTTTCTTCTCTGTCCTTACTCTTTCGTAGAGCCCCGCATGCTAATTTTTTCCCCTTCTGTTAATACATGTTTCCTGTTTTAGCAGTAGGCAGCAATACAAGAGAAATCTGAAGAAAGGAGGAGCCTTAGAAGGAAAGAGGAAGAATCCTTTGTTTTAAGTTTCTTTTTATTTTTTTAGTGGAATTCACAGTATGCTTATTGTGTTCTATTTGTTAGGGCTTCACAGTAGAAACGGTACCAGAGGAGTATTTTGGTACTCTGATTCTCATAGTTTCTGGGGGTACAAAAACAGTGATATGTGATCTGTCTGTGTACTTGTTATAGTGAATCTTTTAGAACTTGACTTTCCTCCTTGTGGGGTATGGGAAATCCTCTCACTGTTGTTTCTGCCCCCTTCCTCCTCTTCCTCCTTGTCTTCCTCCTCTTCCTTCTTGTCCCCCCTCCTTTTCTCACTAAGGTTTTTTCTTTTCCAGATGTATGTGCTTCATAAGACAACTGAAATTCTTAGAAAGGCTGCCTAGTCTTTGGGGACCTTCTTTTCAATTTCCATAGACTATATTGCTTCGAGCAGTTTTGGGGTTCACAGCAGATTGAGTGGAAGGTGCAGAGATTCCCACATAATCCTTTTCTCCACACTTGCGCAGCTGCTCGCACTGCCAGCTTCCCCATGAAAGTGGTCCGTATGTTGCAACTGATGGACCTACACTGACTCGTTATTATCCCAGAGACCGTAGCTTACATTAGGGTTTTTCCCTTGCTGTTGTACATTCTGTGATTTTGGACAGATTTATGAAGGTATGTGTCTATCACGGTGGTACCGTACAGGACACTTTCAGCCTTAAAAACTTTTGGGCTCTGCCTGTCCATCCCTCCCTCCTTCCCAGCCCCTGGAAACCAGCGATCTTTTCATTGTCTTCAGAGTTTTGCTTAATCGTATAGTTGGGATTATACTGGATATAGCCTTTCCAGATTGACTTCTTCATTTAGTAATGGAAATTTAAGGTTCCCACATGTCTGTTCCTGACTTGATAGCCGATATCTTTTTAATGACAAGTAATACTCTGTTGTCTGGATGTACCACAGTTTATCCATTCACCTACTAAAGGACCATCTGGGTTTCTTCTAGGTTTTGGCAATTGTGAGTAAAGTTGCTATATGCATTCGTATGTGAGTTTTTGTGTGGACGTAAATTTGAGACTCATTTGGGTAAATACTAAGGCGTGCGTTTGCTGGACTGTGTGGTAAGAGTATGTTTAATTTGTAAGAAACTGTCAAACTGTCTTCCAAAGTGGCTGTACCATTGCATCTCTACCAGCAATGCAGATTTACTTTTGTTAGAGGTTCAAAGGACTTCTGAAAAATTCATAAAAGGAAAAATCTGTCCCTCTAAAGGTGTAGCATGTTCACTGAATGACCTAGTTTCATTTTACCAAAATATGAGCATGTCACGGTCCTTTCAAATACTTGCTCTGCTCTCTCTTCTTAGCTGAAATAATAGAACTTGAAATTGGTTGCAGAGAAATGTGGGGAAATTCTAGGCAGTGGCGGACAAGGTGATCACCTGTGTAGCACCGATGCTGTAGCTCGTTCTTGGTCTCCTGGTGGATCGGTGGTGCTGGGAGAGGCAGGAAGTAAGCATTCTTCTGCCTGCCCCCCGGCTGATTTGGCCAGATACCCACAATCGCTTGGCTGGGCTTGCTGGTGTGGATTTAGCCAGGCCAAGGGCAGAGTAGGTCTTTAGGTTATTGCAGCTGTGGGCACAGGAGTTTTATACTAGTTCTTTGGATGCATTGTAGCTAATTTCCTAACAAGTAGGGAGAACATGTGAAGAACTTGGGTAATCCCAAGGCCAGCACAGAGGATCCATCGGATGTACCCGGTTTTGCCCTATTTCCTCAAGCCACACCCCCTTTTATAGCCGTGCTTGTGTGTCGAGTCAGGGCAGCCCACAGGCTACCAGGGAAGAGCCTTAGTCCTTGCTGTCTCACTTGCTGACTGCAGGGCTATGCCCAAGAACACGGCATTCTTTTCCCTCCAAATATAGCTGCTGGTGAAATTTCTCCAAGAAGTCCTTTCTGCCTGAGAGAATCAGTATCTTTTCCTCTGCTGGGCAATTCAGAACACAATGTTTGGAGTGCTTTATTATGCCCAGGGTGCTTCACTTAGTTGGGTTAGCATTAAAAGCCAGGAGTTTCAGAGCAATAACCCTTGCAGATTAATGCCTGTGGTGTTTTATAATCTCACAGAGAAGGAGAAATTTTAGATTCAAACCTTTTAAAAAAGGAACTAATTAGAAATCAACTCAAAGAGTTTTTTTTTTCCCTAAATACTGTGAGCCAAAGGGTTTTTTTTGTTTGTTTGTTTGTTTTATTCTTTTTGGCCAATCATCTTCTAAACAATTCCCCACACATACATGGAGCATCCTGTGTGCCAGGCATCGTAATAAGCTGAGAAGTTAGGAAGATAGGTAAGATACGCTCCACCTCTTGGAAAACATATAGTCTAGTAAGAGGGCCAGATGCACAGAGGGGCCTCATCTTTTTATAACCATTTATTTAAGTGCTTCCAGGGAGAACCAGTCTCTGGGGATGCGAAAATGAATAAAGATGAGGCCCAGAACTTGCCCGAAAGAAGCACTATCTCACACAAGTTATAATACGTGATGGGTGCCAGAACTTGGAGATGGTCAGCTCTATTGGGATGCTGGAAGGGACTGCCAGGGGATTCCTCAAAGGGGAGGGAGGAGCTTGATTTGGACCTTGGAGAATAAATGGGAGGTCACATGGAGGAGGGCAGGAGAGAGGCCTGTGCCAGTACCCTGAACTTTTCAACTGCTTGGTGAGCTCTGGAGCCTGGAAGAAATGGATGTGAGGAAGGGAGTGGGGAGTGACAGCAGGAGCAAGGTCGGACAGCAGCTCCCGTCAGCCTCAGGAGCAGTTTGTATCCTGTGAAAGGGGAGAAGCAGAGAAAAGTTTCCCATAGGAGCAGCCATAGTGGGGTCTTATGTAAAGCCCAAAGGTAGACAGAGTGGAGGGAGGCACAAGGCAAGAGGCTCCTTTAACCATCGCGTTAGCCCAGTATCATTTTCGCGGGGTGCTAGAGTAGACAGTGATGCATTTTAATGCGAAAAAAGGAAAGCCAACAGAAGAACAAGTTTGGGAGAAAAATATGGGTTTGGTATTGGGTCAAGAGTGTTTATCTCTCTTAAAAAAAAAAAAAGCTGTTTCTTATTTCCTGCTAATGACAAGTAAATTCCTATGCCTGTTTGGTAGATTGGCATGTGATTGCTAATTGAAAATAGTCTAATTGACATGACCATTGGAAAGTAACCTTCATACATTATACAGGATTGCCATGGTTATTTATTTATTAGGCCGCCTATAAAGCCGGGCTAATCAGAAATAGGGATGATGTGGTCAGGCCTGGGAGGATTTTGTGTATCTTGTCTTTGAGTCAGCTCTGAAGGATGAAAGAAACATCGCTAGATTCCTGGGCTCCCTGAAGTCATTGGTTCTAGTCAGTGCTTTAGAGATCAAGGACCTTAAAAATTTCTTCCCAGGCTGGGCTTGGACCAGAGCAATTCTAACACAGAAGGAAAATATGACGGAAGGTCCCAGTGAGCCTCCTGATTTATGAAATAAACATAATTTAATATTTTTGTTTAGTACTTCAGTTTCATTTCCATAAATAAGGGTCAGCATGCCATTCTTGGTCATTTCTGTTTCTATGGGTACAAGGAATTGGCCTATTTTTCGCAGACTTCCCTTGTCCCTTGATAGCATTTTCTTGTCTGTGGAGGAGGGTTCCCCTTTATTAAACGTCTGTATGAACCTGAGCATGGTGGTACTGTTCTGGGTTTCATATTTAGTGACTCCCAAAATTTCATTCCACTCAGTAGCCAGAGATAATTGGAACTTTAGACAGATACAGAGTACATGGGACTAGTTGTACAAACCTCGGTCATGCTATGCATATTCAAGAGATGTATAGTGCTGTGTGCTATGTCCTGGGCACTATTTTAGGGCTGGAGGACCAAGTGAGGAACACAAAAGAAACAAAGAGTCCTGGCTTCAGTGGAGCATGCAGTATAGTAGGCAAGAAAGACATTAAATAAATAGGATGGTTAGAAATAGAGATAAATGTTAGGAGAAAAATGAAGAAAGCAGCATGGTAGAAAATGACTGACAGGCTCAGGGATGCCTTTTGGATAAGTGGACACACTAGAATCTTAGGAAAAGGATCTCCAGGTAGAGGAAACACAGACCTACCCTGGGGTGGGAATGAACTTGGCAAGTTCAAGAAGCAGAAGGAAGACAAGACTGGGGTGTATGTAGATACTGTAGAGTTCAGGAGAAATGATTACCTTTTCCTGACCACTTGTGGAATGCGTATTGGACCCATCGTGTGTGTGTGTGTGTGTGTGTGTGTGTGTGTGTGTGTGTATCTGTGTGTGTATCTCAAGATACTTAAGGGTCCCATCTCACTCGACAGCATGTAGGGTAGGTATTGTGATTCCCATTTCCTGGATGCAGGACTTGGATTTCAGAGGCCAGGTCTGCTTAGCCAGGAAGTAGCAGAACTAGGATCTGAGTCAGGGCTTTCTGCTTTT
>PVJO010010082.1:0-66041 GCA_004026905.1 Hystrix cristata
TTTTTGTCTTTGACTTTGTTGATGTGGTGTGTTACATATATTGATTTGCATATGTTGAACCATCCCTGCATCCCTGGGATGAATCCTACTTGGTCATGGTGTATAATCTTCTTGATAATTCGTTGTATTCTGTTGGCCAGAATTTTGTTGAGAATTTTCGCATCTATGTTCATTAGGGAGATTGGCCTGTAGTTCTCTTGTTACTAGCTGTTTTAAAAGTACATTTTAGGTATCTGCTTGTGCCAGTTATTATTAATGACTTATTAAAAGTATCCCAGAATGTAAAACTAAAACAACATTAACCTAAGAAGAGACCTTGCAATGTTAATGCTGTAACATCTAAATCATGTTGCTTTAACACCCTCTGCTGATAGTCAAAATCATAACAATTACATTCATGATTTCCTTTAGTATCTGGTATTCTGATATTTTTATTAAAAAGGCAGAAAAATGAATCTACAAAATTTTATGGCTGGTCATTAGAACAGCAGATGATAATGTTTTTATTTATATTATGTGTTTATATTTGCTATTAATGATATATACAAAAGCAGGCAAACTCATATTGTCAGATGAATATATAAGCAAGGATTATGACTAGATTAATAACACAAGAACATCGCCAGCTTCTACATGAGCAGAAATAAGCTGGAGCAGTGAAATGCTGAGTTTGAAGAAAAGGGAGGGCAACAAATAATAATATGGCTGTTAAATATTTGATTTTGAAATTAGGTGACTAAATCAAAGAAGAAAAATATCATGAAAGATTATGCAATTCACAAGGTCCACAGGATAAACAAACAAAAATGTGCTTGGGAGAAACAACTTTTTCTAGAATCGATAGCAGAAATTGATGTTTTCTGCATGATTTTAAAACACACAATGTTAGATAGAAATGATGTCATTAACAACACTCCTAAAATTTAAAAAATGGTAAATTTGATTAATGTATACTCCTGGGGTAGTAAACGACTGAACTGACCAAAGCCAATTCAATTTCAACATTTCTATAATGAACATTTAAAAAAGAAAGTTCTGTAATGAACTTAGTCTAAGAATACAAATTGCAACTGTTAAAGCTGTTCCCAACTTTTTGTTTGTTTGTTTGTTTGAGACAAGGCCTTGCTATGTCGTTCTGGCTGGCCAGGAATTCACTATGCAGCCCAGGCTAGCGATCCCCCTGAGTCAGCCTCCCAAGTGCTGGGGTTATAGGGTTGCGCCACCACGTCTGACTACTTTTTCTTTTTCCCCTGGAATCCTCTTATGAGAAGTTTTCTATGAAATTCAGAATTAAATGGTGCCTTCTAGGCTGAATAGGAACAGAAGCCCAGCCAAATGATCTATTAAGCCCTCCTATCTTCAATACATACAAGAACAAACGTACGAATTATAGTTTAGAAAACACATATTAAAAATGATAGCTGAACTACAAAAGGACAATATTCCAGGACAATTTATTTTTAATTCTAAAAGAGATAATGTCTAGATAGTAATGAGCTTGAGGTCACAGTTTCCTGCCAGACCTGGAGAACAGGAATCCCGTGTTGTAAAATACGTGCTGCCAGAAATCTCACGAAGAACATGATATTGACAACTCCTTGTAACAATTGGAAGCCTAACAACACCAGTATTAACTTCAGCAGTTCCAAAGTTTCAGACTCAATCTAGAACAGTGTCAGAATTACAAGGTAGGGTTTCTGTCATGATCAATAAGCTCACATTTAAGTAAAAGGAAAATACTTCATAGGACTGAATATCTCATACTGTTTCATGGATATTAAATGCTAAATAAACCCTATGGAAGAAAAGAAATGAAAAAGTGTATGCTGGCATTTTAGAATTTGAATTATAATTCCCCCAAAATATGTTAAAGCCACTGTAGATGCCCCAGTTAAAGTTGAGGTCCTTAGAGGGATCCTTACTCCAATATGACTGTGTCCTCACAATAAAAGAAATTTTGGACACAGACACATTCGTGAACACAGGGGAGAGGCCATGTGAACACTGGAGTTACTCTGCTGGTAGTTAAGGAACTACTGGGAGCTACAGAAAGGCCTACAGTCTTCTTCATTGCCTTTGGAGAGACCGTGGCCCTATCAGCACCTTATTTCACATATTTCATCTCAAGAACTTTGAGACAATAATTTTCTGTTGTTCTAAGCCATCCAATGGGTACATTTTTCCATCAGTCCTAGTAAACTAATACATGAGTGCATCAAGAAAAACAATACTGATGACTCAGGTACAGATGCACAAATTACTTCCTTTAATAAGTGGGTGATTGAATTATTAAAAAATGATAGCCTCTTCTGCAAGCTATATAACTTAGACTGCTCAAATATTAAACCTGGGATAGAGAAAAGCAAAGGACACCTTTATTCTTTCTGATTTTTTCTGATTCTTTCTATACCAAAATAACTGTAAAATATCTCAGTGTTTTGCATCTTAGCTACATAATTCAGTGTCTCAATGTTTTATGGCTTCATATATTCAAAATGTCCAGTAGGAAATCAAGAAAAAACACCCTCCAGTCAATGAAAAGAGCAATACCTATACTGACAAATCACAAAATACTAAAAAATATACCAAGAATTCGATTTAGAATAAAATAAAAGAACACTCCTCATAATCCTCTTCAGATCTCAGGCAGCATACAGACTGTCTGAAAAGAAAGTGTGACCACTCTAATAGAATCTTTGGGTGCAGACAGCCAGTGGGAAGTTGGGGAATATCCTCAATGAGATATGGTTAAATAACCAAGACAGCAGAGAGGTAAGAGGAGGAACCACAGAGCACATAGCCATTCTTATTTAACTCCTGAAACTAAGACTTCCCCAAATGGAGAGTACAGGGTAGAGAAGCTTAATTAATTATAACCCTTTATGACCAACTCTAAAACACAGTCTAATATAAATGATGTTACAGAGGGATTACAGTGTAGGAGTTTGAGACAACAAATTTAAATGAAGCAACAGCCAATGATGCTTCTTCATACTAATCTTCAACAATAAATGACACTGTCCCACATTAAGTGGTATAACCCAGAAAGAACAGAGGATATGTACAAAGATCAGAGAGGGAAGGTGACAAAGAAATATATGTGTACCATACCTAATTTTACCTTTCTTTAAAGGTAAATAGATCCTGTTTAAAATGTGTTTAACCTATAATGTTCACATTACATCAATACTTTCACATAATCCTTTTTTAATTTAAGAGTTGTTTAACATTTCACAATTTCTCCTATTCAATGGAAATTTCTTTTTCTTCTATTAACGTCAGAATGTAATATACTTTGTAAAAGTAATTATCCTGAACTGAGAAAGCACTCTTATCTAACCACCTAGCCAACCACACACCAACAGAGATGACAGATGGTTAAAAACATGTTTCCCAAAAGTTGATATATGGGGAGAGCACTTAAGGTAATTTTTTATTTTTTAAATTATACTTTTTGTTACTGCCTACATTACAAAAATGAATATACTATCTCAGACACTTTCAGTGAGCTAAAGTAATTCACTAATAGGGGGTCAAAGAGTTATGGTTCCATTTTATTCCAGGTTTAAAGCATCTGTGAAGGAGCTGTGGAATCAGAATGGTATAGAAAATATTTTAGAAATGTATTAGTAAGCCAGCATATCTTCCAACTGTATATCTTTGTTTATTCAAGTTATTTTCTTAGTAAATGTGCAGCCATAATGAACTGACTTGAAAAACACTAATACTGGACAAATGGCTGATTTGGGTTAATTCAAAGTAATATTTGCACAGCTAGGTTGAATGTATTACAATACCCATAAGTAAAATTTACTTTAAATGAACATTTGGCATGAGCATAATACTGAATAATATTTTCACATTATTTTAAATTTAAAATGTTGTTACTTAGGACTTTATGTACTCCTAGTTTCTATATGGAATTTCCTCCAAAGGCCACGTGTTTGCTAAAGGCCTGGTTCCCAGCCCAAAACACCATTTGGAGATGGTAGAACCTTTAAAAGGTGGTTCTTCATGGTTTGGGGTCACTGGGGATGCGAAGACACAATGGGACTCTGGCCCCTTCCTCTGCTCTCCTTCACATCCACATGAGGCAAATGAGCCTTCTCTGCCCTGTGCCCCTGCTGTGACACCTTCTGCCAACACGAGCTCAAAACAATGAAGCCCATCAGACCAAAACCTCCAAAACTAAGACAAAATAAACCTTTCTTATTTTAAGTTGATTCATTTCAGCTATTTGTTATAGTAGCAGAAAGCAGACTACTATATGTATGTAAACAAAAAAGTATATCTGCTAAGAAAAAATATAATTTAAGAAACTAGACTAATGAAATTCTTACCTGGCTGGAAAATTGACAGACTTCCATCAATATGACCAAATACAACTTTCCCTTTTTTGTAGGTATGCCACCTGAACATACAGATATCGGACAAAAAACTGTGAGCATCTTTGTGTACATTTACTCCGCTGTCCGGCCCTGAGATGGTCCAAATGAACAGTGGGCCTCGGTGGGAAACAAATGCTACAGCATTATCTGTACTCCAGCACCAGCTAAGAGAGGCAGGTGTTCCTGGAATGAATTAAACACATGCACATGTTAGCAAGATATGGCATAAAACTATACCATTAAATACAGGTTGCCTTGCAGGTTTCTAAAACAAACTAAAATATAAGAATATGTTCATTTTTAAAAATACATTACTTTCTTAATTGGGAATTGAATTTATAAAATAATCATCCCAAAGACAACAGTGAACATATGTAGAGAACGTTCATTCTAAAAAGAAAAATATCTAGTTAATTCAAATAGTACTGGGATTGGGATTTATCTTGGTGGTAAGAGTGCTTGCGTAGAAAGCTCAAGGCCCTAAGTTTGATCCTCAGCACCAAAACAAAACAAAACAAAACACCAAAAAACAAAAAAAAGATTAACAAAAATTTTTCAAATAGTACTAAAAAGGTCATGTGCTTTGTGTAGTCAAAGGCACAGAGTTTTGCATTTAATAGATTATATTTTTAAGCAATATTTATTGTATGTTTAATAGATTAAATTTAAAAAAAATAAATATTTATTGTATGTCTTTTCAGGAGTTTAGATTCAAATCCTAGTTTTCCTTCAGAAGAACTAAACAAATTACTTTCTCTCTCTATACCTCTATTTCCTCATCTATAAAATGGAGATAACAATAAATACAGCTGACCACCTACTTCATATGAATGTTTTGAAAACAAAATGTTATAATGGGTATAAAAGTACCTTTTCAACTACATGATAAAATGCAAAAGTTAACTGAAAGAGATGTCAGAAAATGGAAAGACATTCCATGTTCTTGGGCAGGAAGAACCAACATAGTGAAAATGGCTGTACTTCCTGAACTACTATACAGATTTAATGAAATTTCAATCTAAATACCAATAGCATACTTCATAGAATTAGAGAAAGCAATCATGAAAATCATCTGGAACCAGAAGAGACCAAGAATAGCAAAAACAATTCTGGGCAACAGGGCCAAGGCAGGGGGCATCATAATCCCTGACTTGAAATTATACTATAAAGCTACAGTGCTAAAAACAGCATGGTACTGGCAAAAAGACAGACCTGAGGATCAGTTGAGCAGGTTAGAAGATGCAGAAACAACTCCAAACATACTCAAACACCTCATCTTTGACAAAGGAGCCAAAAACCCTCACTGGAAGAAAGATAGCCTCTTTAATAAATGGTGCTGGAAAAACTAGCTTGCCACATGCCAAAAACTAAAACTAGATATATGTCTCTCACCATGTACTAAACTAAAATCAAAGTGGATCAGAGATCTAAACATTAAAACAGAAACACTAAAATCTACTGGAAGGTAGAATAGGAAGAACTCTTGAAGACATAGGGGTAGGAAAAAATTTATGAACAAAACTCAGACTGCACAACACAAAGGATCAGTGCTTGGGATCACATCCTATTAAAAAGCTTTTGCACAGCAAAAGAAATCACCAACAGAGTGGCATGAAAACCCACGGAGTGGGAAAACATTTTTGCCAACCATTCTTCAGACAAAGGTCTAACATTTAGAATACATAAAGAACTCAAAAAATCAGACCCCCAAATTTAGATACCCAATCCAAAAATGGGCATCTGAAATGAATAGACACCTCTCAGATGAAGAAATACAAATGGCAAACAAATACATGAAAAAGTGTTCAACATCACTGGTCATTCCAGAGACGCAAATTAAAACAATGCTAATATTTCATCTCACTCCAGAAAGAACAGGTATCTCAAGAAATCAACCAGTAACAAATGCTGGTGGGGCAGTGGGGAAAAAGGAACCCTCCTTCACTGTTGGTGGGAATGTAGGCTGGTCAAACCATTGTGGAAATCAGTGTGGAAATTCCTCAAAAAACTACAATTAGAGGTTCCATTTGACCCAGCTATTCCTCAGCTTGGTATCTTCCCAGAAGAATTAAAAACATCATACCACAGTGATATATGTACAACTATATTTGTAGCAACACAGTTTGTAATAACTAATTCTTGGAAACAACCCAAATGCCCAATGACTAATGAATGGCTAAAGAAGATGTGGTTTTTCTATACAATGGAGTATTACTCTGCCATAAAATGGATAAATTTGAGATATTTATAGGTAAATGGATGCACCTTGAGAATGTACTCTTAAGTGAAATAAATCAGACACACATGAGTACATACCAAATTGTTTCTCTGATATGAGAAACCATAAGTATAAATAAGGACAAAAATGTATAATAGATACTAAGTAAAAGAAAGATAATATTCAATAGGTAGGAGAATTAGAAAGGGAGGAGGGGGAAAAGAAGGAAAGGAAAAAGTAAAGAAAGTGAAAAAGGGGAAAATGTAAATGAAGCTACTGCAAATAGGGAAGGGAGGGGGAGTGGAAGGGAGGGCTGGGGAAGAAGTAGGGGAACCAAGATGTATCATGTACGGGTACAAATTAACTGTGATGAATGTGATCACTATGTACACATGTTCTTGGTAAATTAAAAAAAAAAATCAAAAAAATGCAAAAGTTAATTGTTAATGTTCCTGCTACTGTTGTAATCAAATAAATTATATAAAACAAATGTCATGGGAAGTTTATAAGGGAGAGATGATGGAATCTCTCAACACAAACACAATCACTGCATCAGAGTCATCATATTGAATATATCAGATCATATGGAGTCAGGGTCAGGGAATCAATTTTTTTTTTTTTTGTGCTGGGATTGAACTCAGGGCCTTGTGCTTGCAGGGGAAGCACTCTAATCACTGAGCTAAATTCCCAGCCTCAGGGAATCAATTTTTAACAAATTTCTCCAAATATTTTTGGAGCAGTGAGGATTGGGAACCACTGGACTACTGCCATAAAAAGAAACTGGACTTAAATTACACTTTGAAGGAGAGGTAGAATTTAAATACATAGAGGGAAAGTATTTTTGAAAAAGAAAAGGTATGAATAAAGACACAGTTTTGAAAGATGTTGGTTTACAATAAGTGCAGTTTGTACAGTCTATATGCTGCCAGAGGAAGAAATTAAAGCCTGGTGCCTCATTCAAAGAGTGACACATAATGGGAACTCTATAATACTTGCGGAATATAAGAATGAATGAGTACGTGGATAAGGACTACAAAAAATCTTAAGCAGTTTTAGGAAGTATTATCAGAAGAAGAGTTTCTTCAATAAGAGGAAAGTTAGTTTGCATGGGTCACATCACCAAAGCACAACTGAAGGACAATAGAGTACTAGCTCTCTGAATGCACATTAGAGAAAACATCTAGGAAAGTCAAGCAACCAGAAGCATATAATAATAATAGGAAATACCTCTATGATGGCTTACTCTGTGTAAGTACTTCTAAGAGCTCTGCAAATACCAACTAATTTGATTTTGCCAACAATATTCTGAAATAGATAAGAGGTATTATTGTCCATTTTTACTCCTCGAAGTGTGACATTTCTAAATTTGGTGATAATTGTAACATTTTGTAATTGGACAGACTAATACTAATTGTTATTCAAAGTATGGTTTCATACTAGAAAACAGACATGGAAAGAAAATATAGGGGAACGATCAAGGTCAAGTATTATATGAGGAAGTTGAAAAGAAAATTCACTTATGAAAACTTCTATTTGCTTAATTTGGATTCTAAAAAAGTGGAGTCTAAGACATTTCAAGGGAGTATATTTAAAATTATAATAGTCAAAAATATTTTTGACTATTTTTGCAAATAACATACCAATGCCTTCAATCTTCAAATCAAGAAGATATTTTGGAAACAGTATGAGAAACTCATTAATGTTTTTGTAATTTTTAAAAGAAAGGAAAAAATGTAAAAATTATCAACATTTTTATAATTATTCTATGACTGTTAATGAGAAATTCTTATTTAATGGAATATTTGGTGCTACAGAGAACCACCATATACACTGCTGATAAATTAAAAAAATCCTCTACCAGAAATGCCTGATGATAAACCTTTGACTAAACTAGGTGAAAGTAGAATAATATGCTGTTTAGTCTGTACTTCTCCATTAATTTAGAAAATATATAGATCACACAGTTACAGACTCATTTTAGATTTTGTGCTACATCTTTTATGACAACAAAGATTATCATGCAACATTTTTAGTTTATTTAACATAAAATGGTGAAAGGAATTTTAGGGAGACGTTGTTGTGTTATTTAAAATTAATCTCCCAGTACTCTGGGAGGCTGAAGCAGCATGAGCTCAAGTTCAGGCCCAGTCTACACAATTTAGTGACTGAGCAAGACTGTCTCAAAATTAAAAAAAAAAAAATTTAAAAAAGGGCTGGGGATGCAGATCAATGTGAAAGCCCCTCATTCCACCCCAGTATAAATACCTAAACAAAACTACACACACACATAAATACATTAAATAAATACATAAAGCTGGATTTAAGGTCTTGGGAAGATGTATTTTCTAGTGATATGAACAATATTAGAATAGTCTATAGGATTTGTGATTGGTGGAGAAACAGATTTGACCAGAAAACATGGGGAGATACGAAAAATCTTAACTGAAGCTACCAATCACTGTTTCTACTTATATATCAGAAGGCTCAGTACTAAGTTAGTTGGCTTTTCTCACTGATGTACTAAAATGTTAAAAACTGTTATCACATGATGGGACTCACTGAATAGTTAACTTTTTAAAACTATTTTGGTCAGATATTGGAGCAAACTTACAGTCTAACACACTGGTGATTCACAAGTGAAAATAATAAAACAGGGAATAGGCATTTGGGAATGAAATTTACAGTTTTCTAGTTGACAACCTCCATTGGCAAATATTTTTAAGACTATAGTTGAGTTTAAAAATTGTTGTATTTTTAAGAAATTTTGTATTTTAATGATATTTTCAACATTCTCAAAGACCTAAATTTGAAAAGTCAAGGAAAAAGCAATGTAGTTAGTACATTAAATATATCCCCAGGTTCCAAAGGCATTACAATTATTGTCATGGAAGCAAAATTTAAAGACAATTGTATATGAATTCCCAATATTGTTACTACATACTGAGGAGGATATCATAAAGAATTTTTGAATAAAATAAAGTTAGTGAGATTGCCATGTCTCAGGTTCCTATCTCAAAATTATTTTCATTATTTTTAGAGGAAAAGCTGAATTTGGACAGTATGTTCAGCAGTAGCTTACAAAACTATAACCAATAATTGAGGTATGTATGTGGTACTCAGAATGCGAGTGAATTAACGTGATATTTAATGCAGAAAAACATTTACTTAATCCTAACAATTATGGAATAAAATTATGTAAGGGTTCCCAATTTCCAATACTAGGTAGAAAGAAGATAATGATATTATTTAAATTCACAGAGACCTATTTGTGTGAAGTAGGACTTTTTTTCCCCCAGTACTGGTACTGAACCCAGGGCTGTTGCACTGAACCATATCCCTAGATCTTTATCTTTTTATTTTTAAAACACAGTCTCCCTAAATTACTATGCATTCCAGGCTGGATTTGAACTTGTGATCCTTCTGCTTCAGCCTCCCAGAGTGCTGGGATTAAAGGCACGTACCACCATATTGAGCCGAAGTAGGAAATTCTTTTTTAACTAAATTATACATAAGGGCATGAATCAGCTCTACAGGGCACCAAATATATGCATAATATTGTCCTTGCATAAATAACAAGGGAAAACTTGTTATGTATTAAGAAAATATTTTCTACTTATATTTATTTTGGAAGTTTTACACTATATTTAAATGTTAATGAAATTATTCAGTATTGACTATGCTTTTAATTAATATGTTCTGAGTATAATGATTTCATGAAATTTTGCTTTGATTTTGTTCACATACATAAGAGTCATGATGTAGAATGTATATCTTACATAAGTTATTATTAGAAAGTCTTAAAACACTAAAACCTAAACTAATAAAATCTGATAAATAGTGCTTGTTAAGATTAAAACATTTTATTCAGTAAAATAAATCTGTTATAAATGTACCTTTTGTATTGTCGAATTTAGCAATGACTTTTTGTTCTGCAACATTCCAAATGATCACTAAATTATCAGTACTGCCACTTGCAAACAGATCAGGGTTATGTGGACACCAAGAAATTGCTGTAATTGTTTTTTTATGTTCAGACATAATTGCATGAAGTTTGAATTCATTATATCGGCGATCCAACTAAAACAAAATATATAAATAAAACAGTTTAGTGCTCCTTTTTGGATAATACACTACCATTAAAAATCACATTATATGAATCAGAAGCAACATACATGAAAATTAGTTCAGCTAATAAAGATATGAACACATTTCAAGCCTGGGTCTACATTCTGTTATATCAATCGGCTGAAAGAAACCATTTGGAAAAAAATCAATTAAATTTAGCAAAAATATGTTTTACATTTAAATATGCATAATAATCCAGAGCTTTATTACATGTTCCATAGTTATATCTATTTATCAGGGTTAAAAAAAACCTTTGACTCTGAATGTTTTTCTCTATTTTTCACTTCTGTTTGAATAAAAAAGAATTAGGTTAAAGAAACCCAGCTGCTCACTCTTGTATTATCAAGATGTCCAATGCGTCCAGAGAAATGTTACAGTATTTCAGACAGGACGTTATGTTGTGTTTGCATGTGTAAGTAGGTGATGTGAATAACTAGTCTTATTTACTTAATTACTCATTTTAGATTATATTTTATGTAGCTTATATTTTTATAAGTAATGTTGGTCTTTTTTGTTGTTGAAGATGGTCTTTTTCCTTTAACATATAATGAACTTATCAACCTAATGTAAGTTTTAAAAATCATTATAATAAATATTATACCAACCTTTCTTTACCTATATAATTGTAGGAAAAACTTGTTAATGTGACTATAAGCACCCTACATGATCATACCACTGCTATATTGGCAAACTAATTTGATAATGAGTTTCTTTGTTCATTCCAAACTTCTTGTTTCTCGGGTAAGAAAAAAAAATTTGTCTGTTAAAGCCTTAAGCTTGCTGTTCCATTAGCATCTAATGGTCTCCCCACTGATTCGCTCACGGCTATTCACTCACCTGTTCAGATCTGCATTCAAAAGCATCTCTTCCAAGAGATGTTTTCAGATTCTGCTATCTAAATTCTCAACTCTCCCAACAAACCTATTCCATGAGTCTACTTTATGACCTGTTTTATAGCTTTTTTAGAATATATTTCTTTTAAATTTTATTTTAGTGGTACATTTTAGATATACATAATAACATTTATTCATAGGGAATTTATACCTGTACATGATGCATCTCGCTGCTTTTTTTCCCATTCCTCTCCCCTCCCTTCACCCCTCCTCCCCTCATTTACAATTTTTTTTATTTACAAAAATTTTGTTTCCTTTTTCTTCGTTGTATTCTTCTTTTTTTCTTGTCCAGAATATATTTCTTTCTAAAACATACATTTACTTTCTTTTTTTGGTACTAAGAGTTGAACCCAGGGTTGTTGTACCATGGAGCTATACCATCTGCCTTTTTAATTTATTTTATTTTGAGACAGAGTCTCTGTAAATTGTCCAGCCTGGCCTTGAAATTACTATCCTCTTGCCTCAGCTCTCAAGTATGCACGCATCACTGCACCTGACTACTTATTTATTTTATGATCTCTCACTGTACTCTGTTCTTACTTAGAATGTAAGTTTCACAAAAAGAATTTGGGTGATTTTTCATAGTTGCATTTACAGTGTCAAGTAATGTTTGGTCAAAAAAAGAGATTCAGTTGATACTGAAAGAAGAAACACGCTATTGTTTATCATTTCAGTAATTTCTAATTTTTGATATCACAAATAATGCTGAAGTATACACCTTTGTATATAAGACTTTGACTATTTCTTACATTTTATCTTTTATAATTTATTTTTCTGTCTATAACTTCAGGTGTTCTTGGACAACTTTGATGGAAACATTATTAAAGATAACTCAGTACTATTGGTGTTTTCATGTAATTTGCACAGCAGCAATAATAATTTTAAGTTGGTCTATTTAAGTATGTAATTGTGCTTTTTACATATTTAGAAATGAATAGATTTTTAGGTTTTCAATTATTCAACAATTTTAATTACCTGTGTTAGATATTGTTAAAGTATCTAACAGAAAAACCTGCTATATATGATAGAAATTCAGAAGACTCTATAAATAAAATAAATGTACATGTTGGTATCAGTGATTTTCATTGACTTTATCATACATATTACCCACCCATACAGTATCTGTAATCACACTGTAGAACAATGAATTATCTGTGGGAATTAATTCATTAACAAAGTCCTGTTACATTTACAATTCAGTGTTAAGAAACTGTATTGTTATGCTGAAATGGGTCATAAATTACTGTTAGAGTATTTTAATACAATCTATTGGTGCATTATAATTCAATAGTTAAATAAAAATTTTAATGTCATTTACAAATATCATTTAATAGTTCAGAAAAACCTGGTAATACATCACAGTCATTATCTGGAATGTGATAGATTATCGGACTTTGATAACAACATGTACATTGATACAAGATGCTTTTTAATAAACATTTCCTCTGAAAATTATAACATTATCAATGTAATTATAACATTATCAATGTATGTAGCATAATGTTTAAAGCTCTGTGATTTAGATGACTTAAAACAATATTTATTATTATGTCTACAATCTGTAACTTTCTACTGTTGTGTTTTGAAACGAGGCATTACAATAGGCATTTTAATTAACTGTCACTTGAGTTTATTTACATTAGCTTCTAAGTCAGAATAAATTTTAGTTTGTTTTAGTTTTTAATATGTAATTTTTATTCGAAGGTTTTTTCATTTCTAATTTTAATCTTCCCAAACATTTGTTATAAAATAACAGATAAAATTTCGGACACATACAAACTTAAAAAAAATTAAGTCCTACTGCATCACCTCAGTTTCTTACCATCTTTACTTTTGAGAGGAATAGTTTGTCTTGCCTGATAAGGTTCTCTTCTTTAGGGAGGAAATAAAAGACAAGAAGGTAGAGCCTTAAGACTAAGGGAGAAATTTTATAAGAGGAAATTGGGATTGAGAAGGTTGGGAGTACATGCAGAGTGGAAAGGACGTATATGAGAGAAAAAAGGAGGCATTTGGACAGATCGCTGCTGTCTTAAGTATAGGAGGGATAGGAAGTAAAAGAGCATGAGTTGTACTGAAATCACACTTTCATTGCTAGGTATTTCCAGTCTCGATGAACAGACTACAAAAGACTTTATTCTATGTTGTAGAAACTGAATTCTTTTGTGGCTAAATACTATTGTTTCTTACATTTCCAATGAACTATAACACTATTAGTAATGAAAATATACTAATGAAAAGGGGTTTAATTTCAGAATAAAACTTTTTTTTTTTTTGCTCAACTGAAATGAGTTGATGTATCAAGATTTTTAAAAGTAGTCTCACATATTCAAGACCTACAGTGAAGGTCTATTAAATTCCAGAGTCTCTACAAATTTTAATAATTCAAAAATGAGGGCGACTCATTTCTTTTTTTTTTTTTTTTTTTTTTTGTGGTGCTGGGGATCGAACTCAGGGCCTTGTGCTTGCAAGGCAAGCATTCTAATCACTGAGCTAAATCTCCAGCCCAGGGCGACTCATTTCTATAAATGGAACTGTGTAGAAAGAAGGTCTATTTTATTAGATCCTTCACTAATAAGGAAGGTGAAAAAGCAGAAACTTAAAAAGCATTTACATACTTTAGCTGAAATTTGAGATGTGAGAAAACATTCTCTAAATGGGTAATGTAGGCAAACTGAAAATACAGTGAGAGCAAAGGCAAGACATGAAAGAATCTCAAATGTTTTTAAAAATGCAACTGTTTTAGTATATCTGTAATATAGAATGAGAAAGAAACAGAGATGAGATGATCATGAAAGACCTGGAAATTCACACTGCGAAGTTTGGATGTGATATTTTGAAAGAGTAGTAATTGATAATTTTAAAATTTAGATTTTCATTATAGATGATTGATTATACTGAAGGATGATTTACAGGGAGCCAAATTAGAGGTAAAAAGACTATTAAGAAAACTTTATAATAGATCAGGTGAGAAGGATATAAAGAAGATACTGAAACACACAAAATACTAAATTGCTCTTGGTTACTGTGGGCATAGAGAGAAAGTAGAAGAGGACTTTCAGATGACTCCCATGTATCTGCATTAGGGGAAAGTTTAGTCCGTGACTCTACAGAATTTGGCTCTGTTTAAGGAGAAAGATTAGTCTGGGATTTAAGATGTTTATGGCTCCCCTCCATGGAAATATTCAAGAGGTCACTGGCTTTCTAAATTGGGAACCAGTGAGAGATGACAGAATGGAGCTAGGATATCGAGTAGTTAAAAAGATTTTCTCCCAAGAATATCTCAAAATATATCTGCATTAATTTTAATATAATTATCTGTAGTACATTATCCACACTCTTCAAATGGTGAAACTTTCTCCTATCAATTTTATCAATAATTTAATAATATGATGTAAACATTTTCTAAATGTTTAAAAAACCCAATTTAGTATACATAGGAAAAAGTAGAAAATATAAACATTAAATCGTAGCATTTTGTTTCTCATACAACAGATATTTAAATATTAAATAAATGTACCTGCTGCAATTAAAAATTGAAAACAATTAATGAGTATTATTTTACCTGATAAATATAGATAGCCAGAGTCGCACAATAGGCAAACCTGTCTCCACTGCCAGCGCATACATCCTTGTTCCATGGCTGACATCCGGCGGCCAGCAATCCCACTTGTCTTACCTGGGACATAGTTGCCTTGAAAAAGCAAATTTGAGGAAATATCAATTATTTTTGTTATTTGATAAACTAGGCACCATTTTACATGTCATCTATTTACGCCCTGAACAAAAGTTTTACTATTACAATTAATATTACCTTACATTTTTAAAGAAGAAGAATTGAAAATTCTCAAATCTGTATAGACATCAAGACAGGTAATTTAACTTAGAGAGCAAAAGATCATAAAATGCTGACTGACATATGATATTTAGTCAAAGGTTGGGAAACCTGTGCTGAGTGAGGAGAAAGTTCCTATTTCATCTAAACAATTTTAATATCACTGGAGAGGGCCATCCGATGCTGGCAGATTGAGGAACTTCCCAGAAAAAACTGAAATACATGTTTTCTGTTAAATATAAATTTTAAATAATGGCAATTCACTTAAAGCAGTAAATTCAAATTTTAAACACTATAGGCCAATACTGGGAGGACTGCAACCTCTGTCATAGAACTTCATGGATTTTTACATTGACTTTTGTCCTCACAAAAACTACCTGAAGTACATAAGACTGGGTTAATTAATACTGCTTGTTGTTAAGAGGAGAAAGAAGAAAGTTGGAAGCTAGTTTATATTTGAATAAAAATAGATTTTGTGACTGAAAGATGTTTAAGTAAACGACTCCCAAAATGTACATGATATAGTGCAGCAGACACACAGCCAGCGATGAGACCAAGTAAATAAAAGCAATTGGGGCCTTACATTTAGATTCCTAAGCCATTTAATTTTTGCACATGGTATTAGGTAAGGGTCTAACACCATTCCTTTGCAGGTGGATATTCAGTTTCCCCAGCACTATTTGTTGAAAAGATTATCCTTTCCCCTTTGAATGGTCTTAGCATCCTTGTTAAATAACCATTAATTATATATGCAGGGACACATATCTAAAATCTTTATTCTATTCCATTGTGCTCTGTATACATGTCTTTATACTAGTGTGACACTCATTATATCACTGTACCAAATTTTGATATCAGAAAGTGAGACTTCTTCAGTTTTATTTTTTAGGGTCCCTTGAGAGTTCATATAAATATTAGGATTATTTTTAAAATTTGTTAAAATATAATTTAGATTTTTATAGTTATTATATGGAATTTGTAGATAATACTGAGTAGTATTAAAACTTTAAGCATATTAAGTATTCAAATCCACGAACATGAGCTATGTTACAATTTTTTATGTCTTTAAATTGCTTTAGTTAGGTTTTATAGTTTTCATAGGACAAGGCTTTCATGTCTGTGATTAAGATAATGCTTAAGTATTTTATTCTTTTTGATGCTACTTAAATTGAACCGTTTTCTGAATCTTATTTTCAGACTGTTCATTATCAGTGTATACAAAAGTAACTGAATTTTTATGTTTACTTTGTTTCCTGCTGCAGTTCTGAATTGATTTATTAGGTCTAACAATTTTTATCATTTCCCACATAATCAACACACAATGTATACATACATGAAATCATCAAGTTGTACACCTTTACTCTGTACTTTGTTTGCTACTTTGGCTAAAACTTCTAATACTATTTTGAATATAAGTAGTGAAAACATCCTTGTCTTGTTCCTGATCTTATAGGAAAAGCTTTTAATTATTCATCATTTTATTGTTAGCTTTTATTGTTTTGACATAGTTTTCTATTTTGAGTTTTTAAAAGATGTTTTATAGGATGTGTGAGGCCTGTGTCCAGATTTTTTCGTATGTGTGTTTCTAGTTGTTCCAATACCTTGAGTTGAAAAGATTCTCTTTGATCTACTATGTTGCTTTTGTTCCTTTGTCAAAACTCAATTGAATGTACAGAGTGGGTCTACCCTTTTTTTATTGGTCCATATTTTTGCAAATACCACATAGCTTTTATTACCGTGGCTTTATAATAAGTCTTGAAGTTGGGCAGTATTAATTCTCAAATTTTGTTTTTTCAGTATCAAGTTAATAATGCTGGATCTTTAGCCTCTCCGATTAACCTGCAGAATCAGTTCATTAATGTCTACAAAATAACCAGCTGGGATTTTGATTCAGACTTTATTACCTCTATAGACCAAATTGGGAAGAACTGACATCTTAACAATAGTAAGTCTTCTTTCATAGAATATCCGTCCACTTAGTTCTTCTTTAATTTCCTTCATTAGAGTTTTATAGTTTTCCTTACACACAATTTTGCTAGACTTATATATGAGGAAACACTGACTTTGTTTCTGATGCTGCTTCTATATCTCCAAACTGTTTTTAGTCTTCTAATATACTTCATAATTTTTTGTATAGGTGGATATGCTGTAATCACGTAAAAGAAATGCTTTAAACAGGATTTTAGCAATACAGTGGCACTGTGTGGAGTATGGGAAAGCACTCTATGTATCTCTAATTATGTTTCAGTTTTGGATGAATGTTTACCCTCGACCAGGGTTTCTCAGTCACCACCACACTCTATAGGTAGAACAAGATGGTTGTAGGCAGCTGGAATTGCTCATTATGGAAAACTACAGGAGGCTGGTTGGATATTTTACTTTCTACAGATAGGCAAGTCTGATAAACAATGACAAAAACAACACCTCATAAAAGCATGGAAATACATCCATGATTGGTCTTCCTGATGTGTGTAACATTCAGATTTGTTTATAGTGTGCCTCCATCAAGTCATCAATCTTAGTTCAAGTTTTCCTATGCTTTCCAGAGTTCCCACAGAGGTTTAGGATTCTGTTACTGGGTTTCTGCTCCAGTAAGTTGTGATTTTTCACCTCTCTGATTTTGGGGTCAATGGTTTGCCACTGTGATATCAATTCTCTAATGAATCTAAAAAGGGTTGTTGAATTTTCAATTTCGTCAGCTTTTTACTCTTGTTAGGATGAAGTGGTAACTTCTATGCTCCATACATACTGGAAAGGAAACTGGAAGCCCTCTGCTTACCTCTTATTTATTAAAAACAAAGTACTTTGAAATCTACACCAGAACATTTTTACTTTAACTATTAGTAGATCTTGATTTATTGTTTTTGTTCCCCAAATTAGGCAACATAGGGGCTGGGGACTTAGCTCAATGGTTAGAGCACTTGCCTTGTGAGCACAAGGCCCTGAGTTCAATCCCTGGCACACACACACACACACACACAAAAGAATTAGGTAACATAAACATTTCTATGTTGGCATGAAATCTGGGATGTCTTTATTATAACACAGCTTTTATAGGTCTTAGAGTCCAACAATTTAAATCCTTCTAAAATTCAGACTTGATCCCCTTCCCCTCATATGCTAATACAAAAATGAAATTTAGAGTTGAATAACTTGTGTAAGTCAGTTATTAAAATAACAAATAAGACAAAACAAAATGGTATTTTATTTTAAAAATCTATGAAATACAAAAACAAATCATGTATCATTTAAAAATACCATTACATTTTAAAATTTGCATTATGTAGTGAAACAACTGTTAGCGTTTGAATCTTCTAGAATATTTTTCAACAGGATTATAAAAATATATAATACTTTGTAGCCTGTAGTAGAAGTGGTGTCTACATTGCCAAGGAGTCAAAAAGAAATGGCTGTAAGTTTTTGTTATCTTTATGGTCAGCATAAATGGTTATACGATTAATGTTTTTACATGACTGAAAACAGAAAATATTCAACTGAAGGTATACCTCAAAATATACATTTATAATTTTAAATATAAATCCTACAAAACTTGTCACATACAAAGGCAAATAAACATACATAATTATAACAAGCAACTTGTTATACTTTTTCAGGCATTACAATAACTGTTTATTATCTTCACTTTGGGATATGTTTCATTTTTTTTTTTTGGGATATGTTTCATTTTTATGTGAGCAGTTCATGAGTTTTCATGTCTCTTCTCAATATTTGTTGATACAGGAGATAATGTTGTTAGCCTAGAAATAACACACACACTTCTCTGATGGAGTACTAAGCACCACAGCTCACTGTATAATGCAGGTTTATAATGGATTCAGGAAGAAAGTCTGAGCATTGTGTCACCAGCCCACATGCAACTGACAGTGTCAGTAGCCTGGCAACAGCAGCTTTCACAGGTATATTATTTTCATATTTGTAAAACAAACTCTATTTTTTATTTCAATCTCATGTCATATGAAACAAACACACATATGTATGCAACTCTTTAGATTTAATAGGGACATATGGTAAAGACGTTTCATGCAATAAGTAAATGAAATGCAAAACAAAAGATTAGAGTATATCTATATTAGTTTTGCACAGAAAATAAAGCTCACTTTTGAACATGCACATTATTATGATATGAAAGGATCATAATAAAATATTACATATAGCTAAAATATTATGTGTAGTTACATACTGCCCAAATTACGTTATGAAAATAAATCAAATTCAAGTTCATCTAAGTGCGTATGTTTGAATAATTATATGCATATTCTAAAAATATTAATTATGCTTGAATACAAACGCCAATTTACTACTCTGAAGATCATTTTTACATTTGTATATGATTTTTCAAACACTGCATATCTAAAAGGCAATTTTTAACTCAAAATCCAACTTCATCCCTTCTTGTGAGCATTAAAAAGTACTCAAAGAAACTCCTACACTGAATGCTGATTTTGTGAGACATGTACGTATATACATATAACTTAGAAAATAATAAGCTGAATTTTTAGAAGAAATTAAAGCCAATGTTCATATATTAATAGTCTTCATTTAGAATAAGATCTTTAATTCTCATCTATATCTGTATAAGAGATAATCAAAACTTGAGCAAAGAGCTCCAAATGACAAAGCTAATATGGTAATTTTAGGGTTTATTATTTCTATCTAAAAGGACACCTCTCTTTTAATGTGTCTCAGAACCAAGAATTCGTTTACAAAGGTCCACAGCAGTATTAAAGGGCAAGGAAGGAAACATTTTGAATCCTCATAATCTTTATGAGCTATTCCAAAGCCATTTCAAAGCATATCACGTTTTGGCAAAAAAAGCATTTTTTAATTAAAATCAGTCCCTTTGCCTCTCTAAATTAAACGATCACCCCTAGTACCACCTATAGAGAAACACAGACTGCACTTGAAAACAAAACAAGACAAAACAAAAACCTTTCTGTTTTAAAACATAAGAAATTCATTTGTTATTATATTTAAAATGTACTCCCACATTACAAATAAAGGACAGAGGTATTATAGAGTGATGTGATGTTCGTGTGCATACACATGCGTATTCGGTGGGGCTTAAAATTAAACTCATAACCTGAAGCATTTGTATTACTATGGATAAGGCTAGAATTCAGGACATAAAGCCATTCACTAATTCTCAAACTCTTTCTGGAGAATGCTTTAGGATTCAGAAATAAGTACTGTTCTTCAGAGTTAGCTATCGACTGGCTCCAGAGATGTTTACCAGGTTGTTCTACTGGTATGAAAAGTATCTGAAAAAAGCTCAAGAGGTATCGTACTGCAGAGGATTTATAAATAAAAGAAGTAATATAATGACAAAATACTGTGTCATTGATGTAATTAAAATGGGGATAAAAAAAGTAAGATAGAAGAAAAATAAAGTGCTACATATCTTTAGCAGTGCAAGTCCTTGAACAAGGATCTTTTTCTTCACAATTTAATAAAAAGAAAAATTCAATCTTCATTTGAATAATAAATTTTCCATCAAGATGAACAAAATAAAAGATCGTATTTTTCAAGGCTAAATCCATTTTGACATAGTGTATTTTTAAATAGCATTTTTAAACAATTGCAATAATACATCAGAATACTATTAAAAATGCAATTTATTTTGAAACATAATTAATTGCCCACAAATTTATCAGATGAAATATAGCACACTTCCTTTGAAGTGTTTGCATTTCCTTTTAAAATATTTTTATAATATGTAGTGTTAGCATGCATTTAACTTATTTCATTAAAAATTTTTCTTTATGTGAATTGACTTGAGTATATTGCTTTTTTTGTACATTAATCACATTGTACAAAATGTCATTTTATGTTTCAAGTTTAAAAACAATCTGATAACATTACTAAGAATTCATCTGAAACCAGGATAAATGCCTAGGGAAAAATGTCTTTTCTTCAGTATATAATTATAAGCATCCTTATAAATTATATTCTTACCTCTGCCTTAAAACCTATCAAATAACTGTATTATTTCATCCTCAGAATTTTATAATGCAAAAATGTCAACAGTATAAGTGATACAGAATAAAGTTGCATGAGAAGCAAAGCAGAAAAAACATCAAAAATTGTAATTACAACATAAATATATCTTACTCTTTGTAGTCCTTCATACCAGTCATCTTGCTCAAACCAATGTGAAATGTAAGTCATCCAAGCCATACAAAGTTTCTACTTTAATCAAGGCAATTGGAAACTCCGCATCAGAATATTCAGCACCTAAAGTAACAATAATGTGTTTCAACCAAACAAGCTTTACAAAATTTCCCTTGTGAAATGATGTTCAGTACAAGAGGCTAAACTTGGACAAACATTACAGCTGGAACAGTTTTAATAATTTACAAACAATAGCATTTCTTAAAAGAATGCTAAGTCTAAAAATATAAGGTTCTATTCAAATGAGAAAAAAAATCAAATGAAAAATACGTTGTGCAGGTCCTGAAAATGCTATACCAAATATTCTACTAGATTTTCAGTTTGCATTAAAAAAAATCTTAAATTTAACTTTTTCAAGAAACTGGTGAATGATTTTAAAAGTCACCAAATTTAAAAGTAAATAGTGTTCATGAGAAGTATTTTATCTGTGCCAGATAAAAGGTATTAATTGACTGCATTTACAATAGTATAATAAATACACGATTAGTGTCTGCATGTTGACAAAATATGTTTAACAATTCAAATTTGTGTTTTAGCCCTTAGAAATGTCCTGTGTGGCGTGACTTAGTCACTTCCCTACAAGGAAATGGATAGCAATTACTATAGAGTTTGTATCTATTTTTATGGGGTACATTTCCAAGTTTCAGTAATATGTGCCTTTAATTCAAATGAACTACCAGTAGATGACAAACTTTCCCAGGGCTGCCCATGCCAAACTTGTTCAACAAGCATTTTGCATCTTCTAGACAAAAATGAATAAAGCATGATTCTTTGCTTTGCAGAAGTCACAATTTATATCTACACAAATAATCACTATCCAGTGCTTACAAATATAGCTATTAAGGCACACAGATAGGCAGGAACAAAGGGCTCTGTGAGAACTAAAAGGGGAGGCAGAATAGCTTATGATTTGCATTCAAGGAACACATCAGAATATAAAGAAATTATGTAAAAGACAATATAAAGAATTAAGCAAAGATATTTAAATTTAACTTAAAGAAAGTAAGCAGGAAGCTACTGGAGTGTCTTATAGAAGAAAGGGTCCATTCTTAAGCATTTTGACCCAAGGCTTCAAGCAGATAATACTGACTATACATTTAGAGATTAAGCAATCACAGGAAGGATAACACTATTCTCAACTAGTTACAGGGATACTTCTATTTCATGTAAGTGCGTTTGTCTATGCCAGAACAACGGCTGTCTTTTTTTTTTTTTTTGTGAAGAAAATACTCACATTGTTCTCTTTCTCTCCTTCTCTCTCCCTCTTTCCTTCTCTTCTCCTCCACTCCTTCTCTCTCTTTCTCTCCTCTCTTTTCTCCCTCTCTCCCTCTTTCCTTCTCTTCCTTCCTCCACCTGTTTCTGGTCCCTGTCTTCCTTCCCCCTTTCTTCCTTCCCTTTTCCTCTTTCACTCTTTCTGTCTTCCCTCTTTCTTCCTCTCTCCCTGCCTTCCACTCCCCCTCCTGTCTTTCCTCTTTGCAACTTTCATCTCTGTAGCAGCGTAAATGCTTGAAGATCACTTGTAACTTGTATATGTTGGGTGAAGCAGCAAAATCTTACAGAGGATATTTTGAAGTACAGATATTTTCTAGTACAGCAAGATATTTCTATTTACCCTGAGTAGTAAATAATTTCCTCCAGAAGTGAGTAAAACTAAAAAAACTAAGTTCATGTCATTTCTGTTCTCTGTTGAACATAGTAGCACTATATTAATTGATGTATTTTTAAGCTTTTTAAACTATTAGGTGGCTAACAATCAGTTAACTGTAAAATAGTTGCTTCTCAAGGCCTGAGCCGGAAGCAAATAGAAATGCAAGATTGACATTGCGATTACATACCTTTTGACCTAGAAGCTTTATATTTGTAACTTTACGCTCAATTTCTGAGGATAAAATTTGAAGTAATTTTCTATTCTCACTTTTGTGATTTTGTATAATCATGGCAAATAGGTTGCAACTCTTATAACTCCTTGGGATGCAGAGTTGAACCCTCTAGCTTACCTCAGAGGAGAGGGCTGTCAAGACCACTTAGCAGTAGCTGAGAGAAGAAGAAAAGATCCTGATGGCATTTACTCTAAATCTTTGCATCTAAGTGTCTATGTCCAAATATCTAATTGACCAATAGTTCACTAAGATGACAAATTTAATTCAGAAAATTTCTACAGCCTATTAAAATTAGCTTTGGAAGCAAATGAAATATTCAAATGATGAATGTCAGCAGGTAAAACAATGATACTGAGGTAAAGCCTTAACTATACAAGCACTCAAGTAACATGTGCTCTGATTACTGGACCTGATTTTTACATATCCCTCTGCATCTATGTCCGTGCCAATACCTCATCAGGGGCAGACAATGTATTCCTGCTTATTGCCTTTGGACTTGCTGTGTAACTGGATTTGCTCAATTATATGTGGGCAGATGTCACTGTGTTTAGCTCTAAGTGCCAGCTGTACAGCTGTTTCTGTTCACACCTTTGTGCTTGTGACATCAGGACAGAAAGGGCACTCTACAACTACCCGATAGGCCCAAAGGTGACTGGAAGTCCTAAGCTGAGTAAAATGACACATTTTGCCTCTTTGCTAAAGCTTGGTGGTAGTCACTTCTACTTTGATTCTACATTTAGATTTTTCCATCCAGATTCACCTTATTTCTCCAACTAAGATCTTAGCCTAATCTTCTGAAATTTTGATATTTTCAGGTTATTCTTTGTCTAGTAAATTTCTCCCTTCAAAATTATATATTCTTATCTACTGTATTAGTTGCAATTCTTAGCATAGTCTACTCAGCCCTCGATTCCCGTATCTTACAACACAATAATACTGTTTATTTAAAACTTCCTCAAAAATGAGGTGTACATGGAAGATAAACATGGGCCATGACTTATTCAACCCATTAGGGTTGAAAGAAATCATCTTCTTTCATATATTTGTACCTGTCTTGTCTGGTATCATGGTTAAGTGAGTTGAGGGAGAGGAGAGGGGGTTGTGAAAAAGAGACTCAAGGAAGTAATCAATGTTCCTCATGCTGATATGTTAGTTTGCCCTAATGTACACAGATCTGGGATCATCTGTCTATTCTTAATACGAATATGTGTTCCTCTTAAGGAATCAGGATTAGTGGAAGGTAGATGTCAAAAGCAATGTATTACTGTTTTGGAAAAATCTCTGTCTTAACTAGATTTAAAATCTACACAAAATCAGAAAAAAGTCTGAGTTAGAGAGAGGATATATAGTTTACACAGTATGCTTTGAATAGCTGGAATGATACTAAGTTTTGAAGAAGTACAAAGTTGTTACTACAAGACCTTTGTTTCTAGCAACAGCAGGTGTGTGTGTGTGTGTGTGTGTGTGTATGCGCACCTGTGTGCATGTGGTATGTGTGTGTGTATAACCTTTCCACTGAGAACAACTAGAAAAGCTGGCTAAAAATTTTTAAAATTTAAACCTAAGATCTCACAGACAAAGGGTGTCCACAGAGCCAAGCTAAATATGTGTGTGCGTGCGTGTGTGTGTGTGTGTGTATGCTTTTTTCCATGGGAGAATTTGCTTGTTTAAAAATAATAAAAGTAGTGGCTCAAATCTTAAGAAGCTACAAGATTCTGGTAATCTTATCAGGCTGGAGGGACAAAAATTGGAGTTCAGATGCTGCCAAGAGACAACGACTTGGGGCTGGGGATTTAGCTCAGTGATTAGAGTGCTTGCCTTGTAAGCACAAGGGCCTGAGTTCGATCCCCGGCACCACAAAAAAAAAAAAAAAAAATAAAAAAAAAAAAAAAAAAAAAAAAAAAAAAAAAAAAAAAAAAAAATAAAAAAAAAAAAAAAAAGAGACAACGACTTGATACTAGTCAGTGAGGATCACCGGGTCTACACTTGAATAACAAAGACCATTCCTCACAAAGCCTGAGGTATAATACAGCTTCAAATAAATTTATCCAATGATTGGATTAAGGTGATCTGTTCTACCTTAATATCTTCCAAAAGCAAAAGTATATTTCTCTGGAGGAAGATAACATTAAATGTTCATCACTGAATAAACTAATAACCAGATAGGCAAAACCGGAAATTATTCTTCCATTTGTAAGGCGCAACAAATATTGCTACCATCTTACAGTAATTTTAAAAAGATAATGTAAAATTCATAATTGTTCTTGATCTAATCGAAGAGCTGAAGTTACAAATCGATCAAGCAATTCCAAAGAATTATGAGACCCTCTAAAGAGACATGACAGTCTTTCCTTTTCATGTCTTACAAAGCATGGGCAAAAGAGGGAACTGCCATAAAATCTAGTAGGAGAAAACCAGATAAAAGTGCATTAATTCCCAAAGGCCAGGTGGGAAGAAGAGTATTAGTTTAGAAAACCTGGAAGTCTCAGATACAAACTGAGTTTGTATTCACTTGAAAGATTTCCACAGACTTCAAATGGGTGCTTAGAAGAAAGACTGGGGGAAAATCAGAAAATCCCTCTCAGTGGCTCAGACATGAAAAAGGAAACTGGTTATCTGAGGTTGATAGGCATGAAACAACGTGTACTTGCCTGAATCTTTATTTCATCAAAGAAAAGCACTCCAGACACAGGGAAAGTAGAAACAAACACCCTTACTGTCCCAGAAAATGAGGAAGAAATCAAAAGAAATCCTTCATTTGCCTCTGGGAAAGGAAATCCAGGGAAAGATTTCCCTGGAAAGAAAGAAAATTTTAGGAACCAGACATAGATCAGTGTTCCTTAGGAACAGAGGAGCCAAAGCTGTCAGCCCCTGGGAGTGAGGCAGGAAAACATCTTAGACCCCAATTTTGTATCAAAACAAAGCCCAGGTCTGCTGCTGACTGAACAAGCACAAAAATGTCTCTCTGAACTCAGTCCTGCCTTGTGTCCTAATCAGAGTATGATTGGTACAGAAGGGGGGCTGGTGTGGGAAAGAGACACACAAGTCTCCCCTAAGAACCAGACTCTCTCAAGCTGGATGATGAAAAGTGTGGTGTAATCTTACATTGCGATACTAAATGATAATTTAACTATGGTGATTCTCTTAAGATTTTTGTATAAAAAACATTTCCTTGAAATTCTTGAAAAATATTCTATTAGGTATGCAGTGCTTTGTATTTCCTCTCAGGAATCCAAAAATGAACTTTCAAGTTAGATGCAATGTTACATACCTACAATCCCAGCACTCTGGGAGGCTAAGGCAGGAGGATCACAAGCTCAAGCTCAGCCTGGGCAATTTAGCCACTTAGTGAGCTCCTGTCTCAAAATAAAAATAAACAATTTTTTTTTAGAAAAAGCTAGTGATGTGGCTCAGTGTGAAGACCCTACTTTCAATCCCCACTACCGAAAAAAACTCCAAAGAACCAAACAACATTCTGTCAATTCTGTTGTCATTTGTAACTGTATCCCCGTCTGCTGAAAATTTAAACAAAAGTCCTAATCGGACTCTCTAATTTGTTGTAATCTAAAAGTAAAGAGGGAAAATGACTTGCAATAGGGTAATTTAGTAAACCTAAAATGTTCAGTACATGTTACTGTGCACTTGAAATCAAATATTTTTAAATTGATTTCTGAGTTAACTACTATTTAATATAATTTGGTCTTCTAAGAAAATTTGTTTTGAGCAGTTTCTAAAAACACTAATTCTAAGAAACACATGCAGTCTATTAAATTCAAAAATTTTTAAACTTTTATAGAAGTTGTTTGGCAACAGAAGAAATATATTAAAAAATACATTTTTTTGATAAGGGTATATATATCCGTGTCTAAAATTCACCTTTGCCCTTGCTATTTCATAAATTCTACAATAAACTCAAACTGCACTCTGAAACGCATTTTATAAAATGCATATGAACCTAGCATTAGAGAAAATAATTTTAATGATAAAAGCAAGTGTATTACTATATACTATATTTGCACAAAATTTTGATAATAAATAGCATTAGGACATGTGATTTGCATGAAGAGAAAAGGCATAGCATTTTTCAGTTTACCTTTATTCTGCTTCCTGGATCTTGGCCATATGTACCGAGGCTTTAGCAAATACCTTGGATCATAAGGATGATGGTTATACACAAAGAATTGGCAGAACAATGAACCAGAGGTCTGAATCTCTGAAAACCTGGACTTACTATCTTTCTTTCTAATATGTGAGGGAAATTAACTTCTGTTTTGTTTAAGCCACTATTATTTTGCATTTCTGTATTATATGCAGCCAATTCAAATCATAGGTGTGAAAGTGGAATTAGTCAATTAGTCAATAATGTCAGTTAGAATAAGCCTTTTAATTGTCTTTAAATAAAATTAGCTATCATATTTTCTTCACCCAAAGAATATAAAAAAATTCAGTCCTTATTATTTATAGTAATACAAGATGGAGTGTTGCTGTTATTTTGGCTAGCCCATTACAGTTTTCGTCTGTGCACCTACCTCATTAATATCACGTTATTTAGTAAAAAAAATTAATCTTAATCCTTGTATATCTGCTGTGACATTTTATTAATTCCTTTCAGAAAATAGCATGTATGATGGTGATAATGCTACTTACTAGACATAGAAACATGAAATCAAGCTTTGCTTCAAGAAGCTTACAGAGCAGAAACCAGATACAATGCAGATACTAACTGTTGTTCAATCAATGACCACCACTCCCAACTTTCTTTCTTTTCCACTATAACCCCAAATTATTTTGGTTCAGGTGAAATTAAGCTGATCTCAGGGAGGACAAGCTCTTTCTCATTCCCAAGAAATGATGATTGGTCTAAACAAGTCTTGGTATATTACCCTCCTTGGACAATTAGTGGATTATGTGTGGACATTTAACCAGTTTCAGCTAGTGAGATATAAAAAGAGATCTCTGTTGTCATTTTTCCATCTTTTCTCTGTTTTAGACATTGACATGATGCTGTTGTTGGCAGCAGCTATCTAGTATTCATGAAGGATAGAGCAAGAAAACTTTAGAAATACTGTGATTCTAACATTATTGGTGCATTATATTCAGTAATTTAGTTATATAAAAATTATGTATGTTTTAGCTACAGATTTTTCTGTTATTTCTAATAGATATAACTATGTGCATGAAACAATATGAGATTTGAAGTTTTAGACAAAAATTAATTTCCACGCCTAAAGCCTAATGGTACATAAAGAGACATAACAACACAGGTGAACAGATAGGCAGAGATAAAATGGAAAATCATGTAGATCATAAAAACTGTGGATTTATTTCATATGTGATGGAAAGTCTTTGAAACATTTTAAACATGGTAATGGTGACATTAGATTTTGTGGCTCACAAATATTATATTAACATTATTGTCAAAAGGCTTGTGGGAGAGAGGGTAGCAAAACACAATGTGGTAAATGGAAAGTGATGGGGGCTAATCTAATAAGCTAATGGGAAGTAAGAGACAAGGAGGACTCAAGGAAGACGTCTAAATTTCAGCCTGACTAAATGACTTAGCACCACTCATTGGAAGAAGAGTTTTGTGGGAGAAACAGAATCAGATCTAGGATAAAGCTCTTTTGCATAAGTCAGTTTTCCCTCCATTATAGCAAAAACCTGAGATAATCAACTTATGAAAAGAGACCTTTTGGCTCACAGTTATGGTTCTTTCAGTCTCTGATCTGTGGCGCCATTGCGTTTGTGCCTGTGACAAGGCAGAACATCATGGAAGGAGCACGTGGGAAAGTGAAACTGCTCACTTCTGGCCATGAAGCAAAAGAAAAAGCAAAGGGGCATGGTCAGTGACCTAAGGCCCTCCCACTAAGCTCCACCACACAAGGGCCCTAACACTTCCCAAAGTGCCACACTGGGAACCAAACCTCTACCATATCGATTTGGGGGGACACTCAAGAGCCAAACTATCACAGATATACTTAATATAGTGTGTACAAAGGTCTTCTAGGTGGAGAAGACTAGAAGTAATTCACAAATGGTGGAATGAAGGGAAAAAAGTGGGTAACGGCTGATGTTTTCATAATATGACTCTATGAACCTTCTGGTGATAAAGATACTCAAAATATAAGTTATTTAGTGGAGGTATGAATGTATCTGTTGATGTTTTAGTGAAGCTGTAGATATAAACTTTTCAAAGAACTAGTAAGATAGGCAGCAAAATTTAATTGTAATAAAAACTTTTATTTTTTATACTCCAGCAGAGAAGTTTTGCTTCCCCAAGTTTCAGTGTTCGAGGGCCTATTTTGCTCCTAGGTTCATTGTGTTTGCAGTCACCTGTGTTAGAGGCATAGAAGTGTTACAGGTTAAAACAGCATATCTAGCAGTTACTGACAGAGTCTCTTATAACCTTCCACTTAAATGCAGTAGTGAATATTTGTTGTTTGCTCTTCTACAGTTTCCATTCCTTTTGTTGTGCAACAGCTCTATGTTTGTTCTTGGTGATTCTATTCTCTGTTTCAGTCTAGGATTAGGTAAATCTCCAGTCTTTAAACTAGATCTGGTGGTTCACATTTATGATAATCATTTTCTTGGACGTTTTCATGGTAAACGATAGGAACATAACTACAGGAAATTTAGGAGTTAATAAGAACTCCCAAAAAAGAAAGTCCTTGGCCTGTGAATTTAAATCATAAATGGTCTGAAATTATAAAGAACTCAACTCTCTTGCTGCATTGAATAGACTTCCAGAATTGCCAGGATCTTACTTCCTGGAACTTGAAAAAAGCCAGCACAATTAAAGGGGCTGAGTCACAATGATATCAATGAAGAATGAAGCTAATTATAAATGATACAGACAACCTCCAGCTCTCTGCTTAGATTTTTAGTTATATGAATTGGTAATATGTGCTGTACTTTATGTTGCCTACAAGCTAACAAAACAATCACTGGCACTTATAAGATTACAGAAAAAACCCAAAAAAGTCATAACAACACTCAAATAAGGTCTCAGCATGAACTACATGGCAATCTAGGAGGAATTTCCACTAAATACACAGATACTACCATAGGACCTATCATAGGGGCACCATGCTGCTAGAAGTTTTAAATTACCCTCTACCAGAAAGTCTGAACATATAAACATTCTTGTCATTGCCCCACTAAATGTCCCTAGTTTAGAAAAACAAAAGATCTATGTCTACCAGAAAATAATAGAGTTATTCCACACTGGCACAGGAACCACAGCACTGTTTCTTCCTTATTTTTATCACATAGTTTTTCTGTCTTTCTTCCTTTGGCCAATGACCCCTCTCTATATCTACTCAATGATTACAGCTCTTAGGCAAATAAAATTGGGAGAAAAATGAGATAAGATAGCAGTATTTATTCTGCCCTTGGGAAGTGCAACTTCTCAGCAATATATTATAGGTGGAGGCAAAAAGGAAACATTTTTTCATGCTTTTTTTTTTTTTCTTTAATCAGGTTAGGTCAGTGTGAAAAGGAGAAAATTCCACCTGAGTACAACAGAATTATACCAGATAAAAAAAGGCCTGCTATATAAAGACAACTAGGATATTGAAGTAAGATTTTTATCAAAGTTGAAATAAGAAAATCAACTATGCCAAAATGGTGATGTAATTGGTCCAGTATTCAAAAAGAGTTGGGACCCTGCAGAAATGTACATTTTTGTCTTTTGGTAATGAATAACCTATATGGGCCTCTTCTTATTCAAGAATAGAATGCACATATTACCAGCTAAGATAATAGGGCTGCAGGTTAAGACTGATAAAATAGCAGTCATGAAAAAAAAAAGGCATTAGCAGAATACAAATTCACATCTAAGTAGAATTTTTTAAAAATGTTATATAAAGATGGAGAAAAGTCAGGTTGGCATCATTTGCTACCACTGCACAAAATTAAGAAACCAGTGGTATAATGACTACATTAAATGGAAGAATTATTGTGATCTCTCTATCCTGTGTCATGCATATGTGAAGAAAAATAAACAGAAGGATATTCTCAAACACAAGGCTTTAGATGACAATTTACCCATGCAATATTCCTTTTAAAAGTATTTAAAGAAAAACTACATGCTTTTGAAAAACTAATCACAACAAAATATTCAAATATGGAAAGGGATATGATTTTTAAAATACCTATATTAAGAAAAGAAATCAGAATATAGTTTTGAAAACACAAATGACAAACTAAATTTTGGAAGAGAAACCAGGCAACATAAAATGTCAGATATAAAACCTAAAAATTTCATACTTTTTGTTTTCCAGACTAGGATTTAAGAAAAGAAGAAAGCAAAGGTATAATAAATTTCCCATTTCACAGATATAATCAATAGACATAATTTGTTTCATTATATTTAGGGAGAAAATGACTCAAAATATTAGGGAGAAATTGGCTCAAAATCGTTTTTATAATTAAAAAAACATGAAACAACAAATCATGAAATAAAATTTTAAATTCTAAATTTTATGTTACAGTACACTGCCTGAGTCACTTTCCTTAGTGCTGGGACAAAACACCTGACACTTTGAACTTAAAGGAGGGAGGGTTTATTTTGGTTCCCAGTTTGTAGCAGTTTCAGTTCACAGTCAGCTGACTGTAAGGCAGGGCGGCAGGGAGAGGGGCTGGCGGAGGAAAAGCTGCTCATCTAATGGCACCCAGGAAGCAGAGAGTGAAGGGAGAAACCCCAGAGGAAGATCCACCACACCAAAACATCTTAACACACAAAGAAAGATAATCGATTTAAAAATTATATGTAGTTAATTTAAATGGTATGTTGCAGTTATGGATCTTAAATGAAGATTTTACATCCATCCATCCATCCATATACATACATTAAGTACTAAAAAATGTATCACAAGCCAAAGAGTTGACTATTTCAGAGTTTCAAGACTTGGGGAAATATAATGTTCTTTTGCCTTATTTTTATTTTGGTAATTTTAATAATCACTTCATTTATTCAGTCAACAAATATTTATTGAGCAATAGCTATGTGCCAGGCAGGCACTGAAGAAAAAGTGTATGGTACTGTATAGAGAAAAACAGTGCAGAGAAAGAGAATTAGAGGTTCTAGAGACAGGGTTTATGTGGCAATCTTTTTAAAGACAGTATGAGACTACCACATATAAGTAGCGAGAGTGAGCAAACATTTGAAGGAGAGAGAGCAAAATGTAAAAATATGTTATAGAAAACCTTGCTAAATACAGGGAATAAAAAAGTAAAATTCAGAGGGATATTTCTAGAAGGTTTGAGAAATAGTAAGAAAAATCAGTAAAAGTGCCTAAAAAGCTGTATTAAAAAGTTAGAGCTATACCAGCTAAGATTCAGAAAGTTTGTTTAAATTCATTTATACTAGCCTGAATTTTTCAAATTTCCTGTTAAAGGTATTGCCTTTATTATCCAACTCCTCCCAAAAAAACCTTAAAATATCTTATTGGAAAATCAGTATTGAATACTTGAAATATACTGTATACTCAGGCTATGCAAAAATCTTTAATTACATAAGCAAGGAGTGATTACTATTTCGGAAAACATTTGAAAAATAAAGAAAATTGGAAGAATTTTAAAAATCAGCCATTAGTTTACAATTTGAAATTTTCCTATTTCTGACATTTTATAATTCTAAATGGCTATTATTCTCATGGTAAAAATTGAGTCATAGATTATTAGACATAAATAGGGTTTTAAAAAGATCTCTAGGTCGGTTCATCTTTACAGATGTTTCTCAGGTATTCTGCAATACATTTAACTTAGAAACTTGCTACAAATGCAAACTAGTGGATCAGATCCTAACCCTAATGAATTAGAATCTTAGGGTGGAGTTTTTCAGCCTTACCCCTAGATGATTTATATGCACAATAGACTTGAGAACCCCACCTAGTCAACCATACAGAAATTTAACATGAAAACTATTCTCTAATCTTCTACTAACAAAACTAGGCTCTTAAATTTCTGTCATTCCTGAATTTAACTTTTAGGTGCTTGGCACAGTCTTTTGTCTAATGATTCTCACTCTATGTCAAATCATGATATTCTTAAAAGCTTATGTGATAAAATAGGTCACAATAAATACAGCATTACCCTACATTATAATCCTGGATTAGGTAGCAAATAGAAAAGAATAAAATTAAAAATGATAGTTTTAGTTTGGGTTCACAAAATGACCATTTTTACTTGTATAAATTCTAGTTTGATAAACAAAAATTTTAAATGTGAGACTCAGTACTGTACATCAGAAAAGCAAGATACTAACTCAAAAAGGAAGAAATATTAATGCGGTTATATTCATCACCCATCTACATATATTTATTTTTATAGTTTCATATATTTTAACCACCAAAATAAAAGTTATAGGGATTCAAACTATGGAGTTACAATTATCTATTTCCTTTTGTGTTTTAGCGTTCAAGTCATTTTTTATTTCACTGACAATGTAATCTGCTTTACCTAAGTAGACTCATTCATAATACCCTCAGTGTGACCATCCAGAGAATTAGCAAAAGAAAAACAGAGGAGAAAAATCACACATTCCATTCATAAACTAAGAAGTTACAAATAAATATTTAATTACACAAACACTATGAAAGTAAATACTTACCATAGAAGGGGTAGAATTATTTCCTTAATAGAATACAGCAAAAAAATAAGTCTTATTTGTATAAACAGATTCATTCTTCATGAAGGAAGATTTGAGGTATGCTATAAATAGTTCTTTAAACCCGAGGGCCATTGGTCCCTTCTAAATAATCTAGTTTGTGAACTTGGGTTTTAGATGTAAATCTTGGCAGAGCCCCAACATAAGTCCTAAAATGTGCTAAATAAAGGTTTGTTATCAGCTAATGTGGGACCTATGCATAGAAGAGATATGTTGTTTACTGGATTCTACCTGTCAAAAATTATGCTCTTAGCAACAAAACATGATCTAATGTAATTAGTTATGGTGAGACATTATGTCCAAAAAACTACTATTGAAATAAGTTAATGAAATATGTCCACTATCATATTTTTAAGGAGTTCATTTATTTAATAGTTTACAGTACTCATAAGTGAAGCTTCAAAAGTAGAAGAGTACATATATATAACAGCTCAACAGGCGACCAAGTCCAATGGCATAATGTATCTTATCTCGGTTCTTCTCAAACTCTGAGAATCACTTGAGTCTTTTTAAAGCCCAGATTCCTGGGGCCCTCCCTCAGAAATTCTGATTTGTTAGCGGTACGGCCTGATAATGTGAAAGCCTGATCAGCTCAGGAGCTACTGATACTGCTGATCTGATGTACAGGCTGAGTAACAGTGCTATAGATGGTATCTAGTACCAAAGTGGAAGAAAGCCTAGAATACAAATGTATCCAACTTTAAAACTGTATCTGAGTGTAACAATTATTTAGACTTCAGTATAACTTCTATAGGGCATTTAAATTCTAATATTTTTAATATCTATTTATAGTTGTCAAGGTCTATGTATACTTATGTACCATGGGGTGTAGTGGAATAAAGGAATAAAGGAATAAAGGATTTCTAAAGGTGACAGGATCTTAAATCACAAAAGACTTCGCAGCAAAACTTAAATCGCATTAGTAAACAAATCAGTAAATTATATAAATTGTGCAAAGATACTTTAAAACTAATATTTAAGTAAACTTTTATATGATACCAAACCCCTGCATATTTGTTATGCATAATTATTATTTTAACAGTGCACAGTGATTTAAATCTAAATTATTCAAAATTTTGAATTAGTCGCTTGAAGAAGTATAATGAAAGAGAAAACAATGTTGGCAATACATTTTATAACTTAAGAGGGGCAGCACACTGCTAAGTGTCAGAGCTCAAGGTTCTAGACAAGCTTTCCTGTTCTTAATTTTGAGAAACATAGTATTTATGTGTTTACTGTTCTCATCTGAAGAATAATGGTGTTACATTAACTAGTCTCTAAGGATTCTTTTAACTTAAATTCTTAAATGGCTCCTTCACAAACCTGTTGTCATATTTATCTTTAAGAAAAATAATGCATAACTCTTTGCATTAAGAGTCACTGAAAATGTACATTAAGCCAAACAATTAAATATTATCTATTTCTTATTAACCAATTATTTAATTTTCAAGAATGCATGTGGGACTGTTTGCATTAGAAAATGAAAGCTATTTTATAGCACATTAAACATGAGTGCTTTGTGTAATGAGAATTATTTTCTACTTTGCAACTTGAAAGTGAGTTTTTGTGTGTGATATGAAATTGAACTTATCATATATAATTGTAAATGAGCTTTCCTGAAATACTAGTGCATGTTCACAATTTAAAGTGTCAAGAATTCAGAAGAGGCCAGGTGTAGTGGTGCATGCCTGCAATCCCAGCACTCAGGAGGCTGAGGCAGGAGGATCCCTGCGACTTCCAGGCCAGCTGGGGCTACATAGTGAGTTCAAGACTCTGTTTCAAAAAAAAAAAAACAAAACAAAAAACAAACAAACAAAAAAACCCCCAAAAAACAACGCCTAAACATAAAGAAAACTGAGAAATAATAATCAGTTCCCTGTCTTTGAACATTTGAATTTGTGAAATAAGTGTTCAGTGTTATCCTCGTGGACACGTGGGAATTTATTTCAAAGTACTCAATGTTATAACACATTGCTGGTACATGGAAATTGATTTCATTTTCTTTTGCCAGGATTTCCCTGAACATGACAATTATCAAATATCATTAGAATGGCAAGTAACATTGATGAACTATCTTCTACATTATCTTACTGTAGAAGACTTATAATACTGTCAGTTTCTACGTTACATTTCTTACATTAGAATGCACATTTTAGGAGATAATTAGCTACTAAATCACACATTATAAGCACATGTAAAGTACAAAAAAGGGAGATCTTTACCACTACATACAAAAAGTTACTTAAGTAGCTGATAATGTGACATACTGATGGCAATTTCCAGCCAGCTGCGCCTCCAAGTTCAGGTTTGTTTTGTTTTGTATTGTTTTTTGCAGTCTAGCCTATTATACATATTTGAATTTTTCTACCATTGGTAATATATTTGTTTTTCTGAAATCTGGTGAAAACACCTGAACTCTTTCTTGTATTGTGACAACCCATGCGTTAGCATTTAAACCTTCAAATACTTTTTCTTTTTTTTTTAAACCTTCAAATATTTCTAATAAATCATAATGGGACTTTTTTCTTTCAATATATAAAGACATTTTATAGCTTTCCCTACCAATTTTTTTTGGCAAACTTACAAGTCCTTTTTGAACTCTTTAAGTAAACTCAACTAATGAAAACAATTTTACTGTTCTCTTTCTCTATAAAGTAGATTCTTTGGGGAATTTCTAAAATTCTCTGTAGGTATCCATATCTAATTTCTTGTTCACAGATCTCTACGGTATGTCTCGTCAACAGCGAGAGTGAACAATCACCCTGTTATTATAACAAAACAAAGCACAGTACTAGAGGTTGAAAAGTGCTAACCGACTGTTAGTTTAGTATGTTTCTGGTACAAGAGAAAGGAGGAGCTCGAGTTAAGAAGAAATTCCATTCACCTAATATGATTTTTATGCATTTAAATACACTAAATGAAATCTATTCCTGAAGACACATTGAAAGTTATATGATTTCACTTTAATATTTCAATCTGCTAAATAGAACAGATATACAAAATGTAAAATGAGGTAATTCAGCAGTTGTAGAAAATTAGCTGTAATGCTTGCAGAAAGTTAGTTGTTATGCTTACATATAACATACATCATTATCATAAATGGTCGACTAAAGTGGTTATTCGATTATCTGATATAGTGTTACTTTTTTAGCATATATCAGATTTCAAATAAATCATGGAATATAGGAAGAAAATGTGAATTCTTCAAAATTGTTGGAAATTTCATTTTAGCCTTCATTCTAATGTTTAGGAAAATAAAATTAGGTAATCTGAGGAATTTACATATATTTTATTAATAATGGCAACCTAAATTGATGTTGGACTTTGATCTATCAGGGCAAAACATATATACATACATAAAACAGTTCTTTACTCTTCTTTGATGATTTTTTTTTTTTTGAGACATGGTCTCCTTATCTAGCTCAAGCTGTCCTTGAACTAACTATGTAGTCCAGACTGGCCTTGAATTTGCAGCAATCCCCCTGCCTCAGCGCCTGGAGAGCTGGGATTACAGGCGCATGCCACAACATCAGGCTCTGATGAGTTTAAAAATGGCCACTCGTTACTCTCTGTTCAAGCAAAGGGTTACCAGGAAGATTTATAATAAACAGCAACAACACAATGCTAAACCCTAGTGGTTCCTCTACTGGAAGTAGAGGAATTTAAAACCATAGTTTTCTAAGCTAAATTAATTTCTTACTTTCTTAAAATATTTTAACATACCGATATTTAATTAAACAGAGAATAGAGAATTTTAAAACTTTCAAGTATACATATGTTATGTTTTCTTCAGAGATGCCCACAATTCTTTAAACATTTCTCTTAATGTTAACATAGGAGACACTCTGATCATCATAAACAATAAAATCCAATTCATCTTTTGTATAATGAATGTTTGTAGTCCTCATTCCAGAAATGTGATTTTTCTTTCCATGAATATCTTCTGAAATAAGTCACTGCTTTATTTCAATGTGGAAAACCTTCTAGGAACTGAAATGTATTGGCCTAAAGCTATCATTTGTACTATTAATCTGTAAATAATCCACTAAAACATGTTATCCAAAATTTTATTGAATCGGCTGCTTTTCATAATCATTTAATTATCATATTTAATTTTAGATTATAGAACTGGAAAGGTTGGCAGACTACTTGTCTAAAGTAGTCTGCTTTAGAACAGGTAAGCTCTAACTATATCTATTTTGTATGTGATTTGGTCAGTAAGACAGAATCACAAGAAGATACAGGAGAATGTTGTTTTTCCCAGCAAGTTGTAATCACCATCAGGCCAGTATCAGTTCCCTTCAAGCAAGGTAACACTTAGAATATTCACAAATCCACTAATGTATACAATCCACTAATACTACAGCACTAATACACTAATCCACAATCACTAATGTATACAATTCACAAATCCACTAATGTATACAATCATATATTTAAACCTCTGTTGTGTTCAAGTTTACAAATTCTCATAAATTGATTTTCATTTATTTTGTAGTTATTGCTATCCAGCAATTTTATTAGAGTATTAGAAGGAGCAATTATAATCGCACATTGTTGAGCTTTAAATTGACTGTATTTTGCACCTTTTTGGTGTTAAACTTGGGTTTGCTTTTTGGTTAGACGTCTTTGAAGGATATTTGTCAAAAGTTTAAAAATGTAATCTCTCCAAATCTTTGTTAAAGATATGCAGGCACAGTAATTGTGACTTATTTTTAAATACCTAAATTTTAAACTAAATTTCATTTCAATCAATTTTAAAAATTAATATAGCAAGAAAATAACCTAAAATTTATTGCTCCTTTTAATGTTTGCATACAAAAATGTCTGGGTATTTTGGGGTGAGACAAGAAAGATTGCGTTTCGTATGATCCACTCAATACACAATCTATACTTTTTTGTACTTGATACCATCTTTTTATCCTGGAACACATTTCACCAAAGCTTTCTTGAATCGCAGCCCTATAAGACTATCTTCAAAGGTTTAAATAATCTATGCATAAGTATCTGACAGGCACAGGGATGAGAATGATAAACCAGGCTCCAGACAGACTTAAAAAATAAATCACTGTTTCCGGAAATGGCCATAGTTTATACTCCTGGCGTAGTTCACGTCCATAAATGTTGGCTTCCTACTGTGTCTTGGAAGAACCAAGTGTGTGACTCAAACTCAGAGGCTTATAGCCAGTCGGGCACCACGCGTCGCGTGCAGAGCCCCGGAGCACGCACACCACGCTAGTCTGTGACAACGGGGCGGTGAGAGGCCCCGACACGACGCCACGCCAATGCTAGAATCACCCTCTTCTGCTCAGCGCGGCCCGGGTCTCACACCCTGCGGCCCCGCCGGCTCCTTACCTGGAGGCGGCTCAGCTGCGGACAGCGGACGGTGCTGAAGCAGGTGCGGCGGGAGTGCGAGCACCGCCCGCGCGCGGCCAAGGCAACTGCCCGAGCTCCCAGGGCGGGGCGCCCGGGCCCGCGCATTTCCAGGGGCGGGGAGGCGCGCGCCGCAAACCCGACTGCGGCGCCGCGAGGGCGGGGCCGCTCTTCAGGTACCACCCCCAGAGGTCATGTGACAACCACACAAGTCGCTGATTGGAGCGTCTGGTAAGAGGAGGCGGAAGCCGCTCGTGACCCCAGGAGACTCGATGGACTGCGCTGAGGTGGTTACCTGGCGACGAGGCGGCTGTGTAGAAGACTTGGTTTCCTGGCGTTGGAACGAGGCTTAAGGTGCGGAGTTTTCAGTGAGGTTAAAAGTTCTCACCACCTAACGTTCCATATCCAGTCTTTGCTTTCTAGGAAAATGAGTGAAATACACCTTGTCTCCTCAGGGACCCTAGTCCTTTAAACCACCGCCTGGAATGTGAACGCAGAATACTGGCTGTTTTGCACTCACTGCCTGATTGGGCTCAGATAGCCCTGTGGGAGGACTCTGTGGATAAGATTGTTTCTATTAGTGAAGTTCTATTTTGTCCTCTGTGCAAAACTGACATTTTCCCTGTGGAATCTGGTTTAATGGTAATGTTTAGTACTGTCAGATTCTTCATATGTGTGAAACATCCCCACTACCTACAGCCTTTACTCAACATGCAACAGAAAAATAGGAGGACTAAATATACTCGAAATGCGGGGTATTTAATAACATTTATCAAGCTTTAATTATATGTCAGATTCTAAATAGCTTTAAATTAATGGTCTGCCTCTACCAGAGAAATTCTCTGGACACAGCTCTTATCCTCCTGTGCAATAGATGCGTCTCTTCTTTTTTTTTTAAAGCATAGTCTCTGAAGGGACCACTCCTCACCACTGCATTTATCCTATTTTGTAAATTAAAATTTACTTAAGACATAACTCTTTTTAGACAACAAACTTCTTAATAGCTGAGATCAATTCTTACAACTCTGTTCCCTACATTCTAACAAAGTGTCTAATAAATAACAAGCCTTCAATAAATGTTTGTTGGATGGATGAATAAATAAATTAGCATGTGATCTACCAGACAATGTATAACATCAACTAAGTATAATTCAATCTGTTAAATTCTAAAATAGAATGTTCTTGAAGGTTATTTCAGATGAGAGTGTTAAGGAAAAAAATTTTCATCTAGGCTACTCAGGGAAACTTCAATAAGAGTGCTATTTGAACAGGGACTAAATAGATGTAGTAAATATAGGACTTCATCCAACAGAAAAGAAATGACATACTCTGCAGCAGCAGTAGTAGCATACTGTGCAGCAAAGGGGAAGAGGTACACAACTGATGTAACTAATTTTGAATTGTTTGCATTCTCTGGAGGAGATGAAGCAGGTATCCAAAGATAGCAAGAAGAGACAGTATTGAAATATTACACTAAAAATAAATAAGAAAATCAGCTCCAGGAAGGCACAAAGTTCCATATTTAGCTTGAAATTTAACCTTAAACCAGAGAAAACCATTGATCTCAGTAACATCAGAACTTTTTCTTCAGGAAAAATACATTGTACTTGGAGAGAGATGAAAAAATGTGAGTAGTTGAAAGAAAATTTCAGCTTCATTGAAAAATATGATGAAGGTCTAAAGACAATGAAAATAAAACTAATGAAGGGGAAAGACCACAAGAAACATTTCTGTACAAATATTCTGTAATTTTCATTCACAACTGAATTTTACATTTCTGTCTTACTTTTCTTTTTCTGACATATTAGAGTGGAATCATCTTTTTTCTCTTGTTACTGAATTGCCTTCTTATTTTACCCAGATGCAATAATCTAACATATAAATATATTCGAAATTTGTTTTATTTTCTGTTGTTCTTTAAAATTTTGTGTCTGCTCAAATGCATAATTACTTTTTTTATTTTAATTGAGACATGTTTCATGTTAGGACTATAAAGTACATCACCTCAATTATTTACCTATTGATGATAATTTACATAAGTAGAATTTCCCTATTACAAAATGGGGCAAACTCTTGTTTGCATTTCAGATTATAAAGTGAAATTGTTGAGTCATAGTATGTAGCATCTGTAAGTATAATCACTATTATCAAATTGCTCTCCATTTACACGCAACAAGTTGTGTGTAACAGTTTTCTATAACCTCACCAACAACATATTTTTATAGTTTTTCCAGTATAATGTCTGGAAAATGACATCTCCACATGACTTAAATTTATATTTTCACACCATGTTTTGTCTATAAATTGATTGTTCTTTTCCTTCTATTTGGAAGGAAATTTCCTTATTAATTTGTAGTTCTCTAAATAGTCAGGTGTATCTTTGTTAGATAAACCCTTTGGAAATCTCTCCAACTTGGTTGTAAAAATTCACAATCATCATCACTCCTTTGAATTTTTTTTTTTTTTTTTTTTTGGTGCTGGAGATTGAACTCAGGGCCTTGCATACCACTGAACTAAACCCCCAGCCTAGTCATTCGAATATTAATTCCACTTTCCACTTCCAAAGTTTGCAGTGGACCCACGTTAGAGTTGTTAACACTATCATGTCTTTAGCATGTTTCTTTTCGTACTTCAGTCTCTGAATTCTGTATGCCTTCTATCTGATTTCCAAGGTGACATATTTCAATTTAGGAATTTTTTTCTTTGAGTAGTTTAAAAGTGATTAATCCTTGCTCCTGCCCCATTCTCATCACAGTTAGATTTCATTCTTTAGCATGTGCTAACTTTCAAGTACTCTTACTGACTACACATGTGTCATCTAATAGGTTTATGACTTTGACTCATCATATTGAATGCACAAATGTGCCTATTGAGTCTTTGAATGAAACTAGCAATATTAATATTCAAATTCTCAAAATCACGATTTTTCCAACCTGCTTGAAATGTTGACTTATCCCTAGAAAAGAATGTTTTCAGATATTCGCATAAATATTGCATATGAATTGAGGGGGCTCAGAGTCTGAAATCTCCTGAAGGACACACTGACCCAAGCTTACAGATCCCTGCTGTGTAGGTTCATGTTTCTGTGACACATTTGTCTTGAAATACCTTGCAAGACCATGGTGTTTTCACTCAATACTACTTTACAATACTACTTTACAACTGTACTGGTTTAAGAGAAACACTTTACTTTTCAGGATTTTTAAAAAAATTTTATTTTAATGGTACATTTTAGATACACATAGTGATAACATTCATTAAAGGAGATTTGTACCTGTACATGATATATCTTGCTGCTGCTTTTATTCCCGTTCCCCTCCCTTCACCCTCTTCAGAATTTTTACAACCCTTTGTCAAACACAGCTGTCATGAAAATTAAATTATATAAATGTATAATTAAATAAAAGTGATAACTACTCAAAACTTATCAATTAATTCTCAATATTTTCCTCTTATCTACTACTCTTGAGGTTATGTCAGTATTCTAATGTATCATAGAAGTACTATATGATACTATACATTTCTTCGCAATGTGTTCAGTGTTGTCACATTGGTACCTTGAAACTGAGGGTAGTGGGTGTATTTTCATCTTGAAAATCAGCTAATTCTACAAATCAGGACATGTTTTATGGTTCTGTTGACTGTCTAGCCTAAGCTGTTTAATTATGTAGCTAAAAATTAACTGCAGCTATTTGAATTAATTAAAATGAAATAGAATATAAAATTTCGTTCCTCAGTCACAGTAGTCACGTTGAAAGTAATCGATAACTGCAGGTTAGTTAAGTCTCTCTATTAGAGAGACGGATGAACATTTCCACTATCACCAAAGTTCTATGGGTAAGGGCTGCTTTATTTCAGGAGTGAGAAAATATTTTCTGTGACGATCTAGATGCTAAATACTTTCAGCTTTGTGAATCATACAGTCTGTGTCACAACTACTCAACTCTACTGTGACATTCTACTGGGGAAGCCATCACAGACAACATGTAAATGAGTGAATGTGACCATGTCCCAAGAACATTTTACTTACAAAAAGAGGAGGAAAGTTGGGTGTGACCTGTGGTCTACAGTTTATAAAACTGGTATATATTTAAGAAAATGATGGTGAAAATACTAAGCAATTTATTTGAAAAATGTGTTATAGCTATTGTACTATAAATAGCAGAAAATTTGAGAAACTATTCTTCTAATCTCCCAGGATTCTTTATTATTCAGTTCTCCATACACCTTGTTCAAGTGATCAAGGGAAATCTCTGTATATGCTTTCATTTTTTGTCTCATTAATGTAAAACAAAAATATCAATCAAAATTATTGTCAGCTTTATACTCATTTGCAGACCTACACTGTCTACAAGTACAAAAATTTGGCAAAATTTAATAAAAGCTGTTATGATTTATATCTAAAAGGTCTCCCAAATGTCTCATGTTTACAGGTGGTGCTTTCAGAAAGTGATTGGATCATGGGGGCCCAACTCCATCTGTAGATTAAGCCACTGATGCAAGCAACAACCTAACGGACATTGCTGGGAGGTAACGTAGTCAGTAGTTCCTTGTTGAAAAGTGCAGGTCATGGGGGCATCACTTCAGGACTATCTTGTCCCTGGCTCCTTCCACTCTGGCTCTTTCTCTCTTTCTCCTTCTTGGCTGCCCATGACGTGAACAGCTTTCTTTCGCCACGCTTTCCACCATGTTATTGCTGTGTTGCCTCCGGTGTTAACCCTTCTCAGGGGTGTCAATTTTTTATCTGGGAGACACAAACTCTTTTTACATATTTTTAAGGGAGTAACAGCTGACCTGTAAAAGCAGTGGATGATGGTACATGGCTGCAATCGCAACACTCTGGGAAGCTGAGGCAGGAGATCATAAGTTCGATAAGTTCGAGCCCAGCATAGACAACATAATGACTTAGCAAAAACTTGTCTGAAAATTAAAAAAAAAATAAAATAAAAGGCTGGCGATGTACATCAGTGTGAAGGTCCTGGGTTCATTCAGTCTGCAGAACTAGGGGGGAAAAAAAGCAATGCAGTTAAATGACAATGGAATGATCTTCTGAAAACCTGAACCAAAAGAAATTCTTCTCCCTTTAACTTTTTTTCCTGAGGTATTTGTTCACAGAGATGAAATCCTGGCTAATATAAAAACATGCCATGGTAATTAGCCGTATGGAATATAAAGTATAGTGCACGTTGCATTATGTGTAACTTGTATATTATATAGTATATATCAGCAAAACTTATAATAAACTCATGTATGTACGTATATGCACAGTTGTTTTTGCAGGGAGCTGGTTAAATATTTACTAGCATATTACTAGGAATTACTTAAATTTTTCTGAAAATGTGACACAAGAATGCATTATCCGTCTTGGTCTTTCTAAGTCTGGCTGTACCTACTACCTACCTGTCTATTTGTAAGGTTCTTGAAAATGTGCTACTCATTGCTAATCTGAGGGTGCATAAAGGATAGGCATTCTGCACTGCGTAGCTCTAAGTCACCATCACGTTTGTGTCCAGCTGTACTCACTGTCTGTAAATTTTATCTCAATAATTACTGTTTTGTGTAAATACATTTCCTATTTTAGCATATATCTTTTTTGAATATTAGAAATTAGTAGACAATGGTAAAATTCATTATTCCTGTTTACTTGGCCAACCATTTGATTATATACTCTTAATTTGACCATTGACCATGTTCATTTAAATAATATTTTTTTAGTTTATTATACTCCAGATAGAATTTCTTTGGTAAAAGGTACATGTAACTTTTATCTGAGGTAGCAATTATATAGCTTCCTAAATGTAAAACTCTAATAAGGACTGGACTTCCAATTCATGTGTGTGCACATGTGTGTGTATGTGTGTGTGTGTATGTGTGTGTGTGTGTGTGTGTGTATGTGTCTGTCACAATAAACTTTATCAAAGCTTTATAATTGAAAAAGTAAGCACAATATTACTGACACAGTGCAAGAGACTAAGACCAGGTAAAAGCAAATCTCAGATTTCTGGTTCTAGAAAATATGACTAAGATCATTTTGCCAGGAAAACAAAATAAGATGTTGTTGCTATGGATGGGAGTCCCTCATGGAGCAATTTGTTGAAAATATTTCAGGAGACTAAGACAAGGCATTTTTGTTCCAAAGTTAACTATCAGTACTTTTAATTCACAGTTTAAATTGCTAGTAATAAGTTGAAGGGCAGTTAACGTTTCACTTGCTTTTAAAAGCTCATTATCATAAATAATAATAAGTAAAAACCTACCTGTCATAAAATTTTGTTCAGAGCATAGCCCAATTCCCTTTGGTTGTACTTTGTGAGAGAAGATACAAAATTAAACCTCAGAAGGTTTCTTCTGTGTTTCTTCTGTATTACCAGTACCCAGAAACCTTGCCAAAGAGAAAAGAGAGAGAGACAGAGAGACAGAGAAAGAGAGAATCTTGAACATAGATTGATATATTCTTATAAAAACATTAAAGTAATATGTTATACTATGTTTTTCTTGATGACAGTGATAAATTGATGGATTTTATGGCCTAGAAATTGTTCAAAGCAGCACAACAGACTAAATTTAAAAAAATCACCTTTTTTTGCATGCTGTTTCTCCACATTATCTGGTTCCTGTCTCACCCTAACTCCATCAGTTTTTGTTGTTGTTTTTAAGGGAAGAAAAAAATAAGCAAGTGATCCAAATTCTCTGTTGCTGTTGCAATTTAAATTAATTTTTTAATTAATGGACAATGTGGGCTAAGCAAATAGAATATAAACTGATCATTCAGTAAATATCTCATATGTGTCTGTCACATAAATTATATTCTTAAATGAAGTTTAAAATTTTAACTTTATACTTGATGAATTAGTACTCGAAGAGATTGCTGTATTTCACTTTTCAAGGCTTTGCATTAAATAATGTTTTATTATTAAGTTGAAACTTAGAGGTTGATCAAGAGATAAGATCCTTAAGGATTAATTTATAAATATTCTTTAACTCCCTTTTTTGGTAGGCCATTTTAGTATAGTTGTTTCTGCAATACAAAGGAAACTTTTACTAGTTAATGAAAAATATACTCAAATTTTGAGAGACTTCTTGCTCAATCACTATGTCATTTCCTCAATTATGAATATTTTATACATATATGAGGGAATTAGGCAGCTGTTGTAAGTATCAGAAAGAAAGATTCAAAACCTTGCAAATTTGTGTGGCATTTGAGGAAATGCTGAATTTAAAGTGGAGGGAAAAACTTATTTATTTTGTTGGGGTTTTTTGTTTGTTTTGAAGAGAGGGAGAAAAGAGTTAAATCTTTATCAAAGGGAATAGAATTTACCTGTCAACTGCCTACAGTTTGAAAAGTGGAAAAAAACTCAAAGATAATGGGAAGACTGGAATAAGGCAGGCAGAATGGTTCTCTATAATGATGTATACAATTCCATTGTCTTTTCAACTGGTTGTGTGGGTGATATAATAGCTTTGGACACATAACACACTCACTGTGATGGCAAATATGTAGAGTTTAAATTGTATTTATTTATTTCTAATGAAAATCCTATGTAGGTTCACTGGGGGAGAAAAAGTTGATCTCAGGTTATAAAAGAAATAACAGTCTATAAAGCTTAGTTTAAACTAGCATATTGACATAATTGTAGACTGGACCATCTTATAGCTCTCAAGATATTAACAGAGGATTTTAGTCTATTTGTTATTTAGTTTGTTATTTAGTCTGCTATTCCAAAATCTTTATTGTCAAGCTTAAAGTGATTTCTAACTAATGTTCTATGTGTGTGTGTTGAGGGGAGGAATTACGGCAGGGATCAAGAAGGAGTACACAGTGGTTTTGAATATTATCTGGAATAAAGTATAAACTGAATCAATGGGACAATCTTAACCGTCTAATGATTTTTTAAGTACAAAACAATTTTGAGTTACCACTAGATGACACTGTTGTATCCTCTGTTGAGTTAGTGTGGCTGGGTGTGTAGGAAATCCAAGTTTTGTCAAGCCAGGCTTAATTTTCTAGCCTCATGATCTGATCCTATGTGCTGGTTCATGAAATGTCATGCAGACCACAATCCATTACAACTTGTTACTTCTCCAGTCCTGAAACGATACAGTGAATAGTACAGCTGTGAATATTACATTGTTTTTTGGAATCAAATCAGTGAAAAACCCAAGCCTCCCTCTTCCTCTCTTCTAAAAGGTCATCTTGCTTGGTACTGTGTATATCTGTGGAGAAGTAGACTGTGACTGTGTCCCTGCCACTTGCCTACCTGGCTTTTCTGCTCCCATTCCTTGCCACTCTACTGTTGTCACTGGCTCAAGCGCATATCCATGGTTCCTCTAGGAGGATGGTGCTCCGTCTCTGGAAGCCACAATAGGAGGGTGAAGATGGAGCAGCCACTGTGCATTTGGCTTTTCTCTCTCTTCACACTGCACATCAGCACCACCTAATAAAACTTTCTGAAGGACTCAAACAAAGGAGCTATCACATAGGAGGGAGGCAGCTTCAAATTAAATGCTAAACATGCTTTTCCTTATCAGCCATAGGCAAAACACCCAAGAGTTGAAAAATTTTCATACTGTTAGTATTATAAATAGGCAAGTTAGGTAGAAGATAGTAGGGAGCTAGAGATGGCTATTGTCTTCAGGATAACCAGGCCTTTGTCAGATAAGCAAAAGCCTGGGGTCAGTAGCAAGATGAGCAGTTAAATCTGAAGATGCAACAAGTGAGGTAACAAACAAGATTTTGGATGACCACTCTGACAACTTGTGACCCTACCTATCTGGCAGACTTATTTTCCTTCTTACTTTGCTCTTTTAATGAGTCATTTGGGTAGGATAGAGCCCAATATGCACCTGTAGACATGTGCTACATGCCTCAACTTCTCATAGGCCCATTTCCGGTTTAAGTAAGCTTATTTTAGTTCTATAAGTTGACTTTAGTTTGATTTAGAGTGGTCTGAGCTCTGGCCATTTTTTGATATAAAACTTCCTGGACAAAGAGTTCCTGTGACAACCCACTCTCCAGTCTCCTCTTGATTGTTGGAAGTTATTTCTCTCTTCTTAAACATTCTTCCTGTCTACCTCCTCAACTTCATTCTTTAACTTCATGAGGCAAGGAGCCAGATTATGCTGTTACATTTCTTGGCACCCAACATGGAACTATGAGGAGGTAAGATGCTATTTGGGGAGCTTTTCATATTTCCCTTAAAATATGTCCTTGCAGACATACTGTCTTTGCCCACCATGATTACTTCAGAAAAATTGTGATTTATTTTGGGGACCCGAATTGGCTGCATTTATTCATTGTCTGTGGCAGCAGTGAATTTCAGAATGCATTTTCTGTTTCCTTAGCATAGGAGGAAAATTAGAAAAGCTCAAATCAACTCACTGTTCTACTAGATCTGTTAACAGACCATTAGTTAAAACCTTTCTCTCTCCAACTTCTATATTGCAAAGAAACAACAGAGCTGCATGGGATGAAATGAAAAAGAGTTGCAGAATAGGTTCCAGGGAAGCACCGCACAGGAAGAGCAAGTGCTCATGCCAGTAGGAGTGGACATCTCAGTCTGTCACTTCCTGGGGCACTGCAGGTTGCAGCCACTTGCACTGGCAGCATGAAGACTGGGGAACACCCTGAAGGCTAAACCTGGCCATCACAAATTGCACAGAGGGACTAATAGGCCTTCTCTCCCCTTGACTTTCAGGATGGGAAACTTGATGTCTACTTTAGATTCCCTCACTCCCTTGGAATGTATTTTTAAGAACTGGGATTCTTTTAATCCCCAGACTTTAAAGAAGCTCCGTTTAATCTTTTTCTGCATCTTTGCGAGGCCTGAGTACCTCCTGAATTGGGAAAATTGGAAACTGGAAGGAAGTGTTAACTACAATACTATTCAATTAGATTTGTTCTGTAAAAGAGAAGGGAAATGATCTGAAGTTGTATATGTGCATGCATTCTTTGAATTAAGAGATAACTATAAACTATGTCTAAATATGGGTATAGTCCAGGGAGAACAGTATCCTCCCAGGATGTCAGCAAGACTGACACTCATGAGAGTGTCATCTCTTCACCCTATTTTGAATCCCCTGCACACTACTCAGCCAAACATCTGAAGGGTTATGTGTCCTCCAGGAAGCATCTGAAGGGTTATGTGTCCTCTTATGTGAGTCCGTGTGCCGTTCTCCCTGAGTTAAAACAGATTGAACGAGATTTAGCAAGTTTTCTGATGACCCTGGTAAGTATATTGAAGTCATCCTTAAAGATACATTTATTACTCATTCAGTCTCTGATATTAGAAGAAAGTTACAGAAAATGGGTTTTGTCTCTGGCAGTTCACCAGATATCTTGGTAAGAGTCACCACTTTGGTCTTTTACAATTGAGAAAGTGTGGAAGTCAAGGAAAGGGAAAAAAGAGACCAGGAAAAAGCAACTGTTCTTTTAGCTGCTCTTTGAGAAACTCCTCCCTTGTCTAATTCTTCCGATTCTAAAGGCATCACGGAATCTGCTTTTCCCACCTGCTATGACTGCAGGAAGCTGGGGCACTTCAGGAGGGACCATCAGGGGGTGTTTACCACAAAAAGCTGCTCAAGAGATGCTCAATCTCTAATGAGGATCACAGGAAGTCAGATTGCCTTCAGAGACGAAGGTCTCCAAGGTCAAACCCTTATTACCAGCTGGTCCAAAAGGACTGAAGGGCCCTCGGGCACCTATCGTCGTCTCCTTTCAAATGAAACAATATCTCCAAAGTCATTGTAATATTTATTTCTGTTCAATTACTGTGTGGTACTGGGAATTGACCCCAGGACCTTCCCGTTGAACTATATCCTCAGTCCTTTTTATAATATTTTATTTTCAGACATGGTTTTGCTAAGTCTCTAAAATGCTCAGGCTGGGCTCAAACTTGCAATCCTCCTTCCTGCCATGCATAACTGTGCATGCAGAACTGTCTTCTTAAGCTAATATCATTGTTTTTGTTTTTCACAGAATTTAAATATGAAATCTCATAACCAGTGTTTCTGATGCAATATCTAGTTGTATCTAAATTACCAAGACAATTGTTTAATCGTTAAAAATTCAGCTTCCCATACCTTCTGAATAAAAATCCAGTGCTTCCCAGGTGCTTAAAGTATGTAGGTGAACAATCTCTCTCATCTTGCTTTGCTCAGGACATCCCTGGGTAGAGGAGTCCATCTCTCTGGTCTTTGAAATTCTGTCAGTCTCAGGCAAACTAGGATGGTTAGTCACCCAGTTAAATAGAATATATTATCAAGATGTAGCAACTATAACAAAACTGCACAATGTTTGCAAGGTCTTAGCATTTCAATTAAGTTTTTAAAAAATAAGAATGAAAGTGATTTAAGTCAAAATTGCACCAATAATGCACTTTGTAAAGACTGAAGACCAGTTTGCTTTGAAGATTAACAGTCCATTCTTGTGGTTAGGCTGACCTCTGGTGGGAATGTGCTTTCAATTACTATTATTTGACCTCAAACAGTACAAATGAGCTGGATGTTTCTTTGAGGTTTTTATTTCCTTTCCTATTTGGAATGAAATATGTTCTATATAAATCTTCTCCTTTGATATTAAATGTATGGAAGAAGCTCCCTATAATTATACTATGGATGTCCATTATTAATGCTATAGATCTATGCATGTAATTACATAGTGGGAAAAACATTACCCACTGGTGTTATAGGTTACCCATATTTTCTTACTTATTAGTAGTGACAATCTTATTTACTATGAAATTCATAACCATAGTGATAATTTAAAATTGAATTTCTAAACATTGGTCTTTCTGGGTTTTTCCTCTGATTTCTATGTGTTTCTCCTTTGCTTCCTTGAGATCTCTGATTAAAGAGTCTTTCCTGATCACTCTACATAGAATAGCACTTCTTTTCATGTTACTTTCTATTATCTCAGCTGAGTACTCTTCAGGAAGCCTACGGTACCTCTTATGCAACCATCTGTCTTTCTATCTATCTATCTATCTATCTATCTATCTATCTATCTATCTATCTATCATTTATCTGCCAGTATTCCCACTAGAATATAAAGGCAGGAACTTTGTTTATATTATTTTCTGTTTTTATTAGTTAATGTTCTCTAGAGGAACAGAATCAATAAGAGATATATGTATAATTATATAAGGGAATTTATTAGGTAGGCTAACTGGAACAGAGTGGGGAGAATCCACAGTGGCCGTCTGTGTTGGCGAGCCTGACATCTAGGAGCTGCTCAGCCCGAGAAAGCGGAAGCTGTAGAACAATGGAGATCAACGGTGCAGCCTGGGCTCAATGTTGAAGGTCCAAAAGCTCACTGTAGAGTTACCAGTACAGGTCTACATCAGAACACTGAAGAAACTGGAGTCTGATGTGCAAATGTAAAGACTGGAGCTCTTTAGAAACAGGCACGATTCCTTCTTTCCCTTTCTTATTTCATCTGAGCTACAAGCATATTGGTTTGTGCAACCCACATCCAGGGTGAGTCTTCTCCCCACAGTTTGCTGGTCTACATTTCAATCACACACACACACACACACACACACTCAGAACTGTGCTTTATTAATTAGCCAGGCTTTTCTTAATCCATTCAAATTGACAGATAATAATTAATATTATCATTGTTCATCTATAACATCTAGAACGGAACATCCAGCAGGTATCAGTGGGTTCATACTATGTACTGAATGAATGAATGAATATGTGGACGAATAAATGAATGTCAGTTTTTAATAAATATTATAGAAATCTCAGAAACACAGCCAATAGCCAAACGCAATGTTTATGTCCTTGCAAAGAAAGTTCCAGTTAAATCATGCTCTAGATTGTCCTTTCATAAGTAAATAGTCTCATTACCTAATCTCACAAAGTGTATAGAATAGTATTGATGTGTCACCCATGAGAGCCAAGAAGGAAAAGGAAATTTGAAGAATGTATAGTGCTCCAGGTGTCAGGGTGGAATGGTTAAAATATTTCTCCATAGTATCCTCAAACTCCATGTAAATTATAACTTATGTTGGACAAGCAATCAAAGGTCAGGGCTAGAAAAGCTACATTAAGCACCGGGTTGACTGGATGAATAAATGCATATGTTCATATGGACATACACATATGTACATACACACATAGGAAAAGAAGATGGAAAGTGAATGGCAAGAAGATTAGATTCTGCTCACAAAGCCAAGCTCCATATTACTTTGAACAAATTAGAGAAGCATTTCTGTGCCCTGGCTAAGAACTGTTGTTTATGGACTTACAAGTGTGTATGTGTGACTAAATTACTACTTGCTTTATAATAATAAAGTAAGAAAATCCCTGGAGCAATCCCTCCTAAAAGCTTTCAGAGAACAAGAAATAACAATCATGATTGGTGCTAAATCTGGTACTAAATCAAATAATGCCCTTTAGTGGTTTTTTTTTTTTTTTTGTGCTGGTAATAGAATTCAGGGCCTTGTGCTTATGAGGCAAGCACTCTAACCACTGAACTAAATCCCCAGCCCCTTTTAGAGTTATTTTAAACAAAAATGCTAACATTTGTTTTGATGGACCACCTGTAAATTAGCATCAATATTAATTTGAATAGAAAATCTTGTATTCCAATATAGAGAGAAAAGCACAATAGATTTATTTCATCAAAATTTTATGTGACACAGAGATTTCAGAAATGAAGCTCCAAAACCCAAGGAAAGCTGTCAACTTCTATGCCTAGATACAATGTAGAATGAACACATGTATAGAAATGCGATTAGACCACAATCCTATAATCTAATGAGAACAGACCAATAGGGAGAACCCTTCAAAGTCTATCTGTTGAGATTCATCTTGGCCTCTTTGTGTAGCTTTCCTTCCTCTCAACTTAGATCTACTAACAGACATGGTAGGTCAGAGAATTTCTTTATGGAAAAGTCTTAGAAGGGTGGAGATATTGATTTGTATTTGTTGTCATGTTTCACAAATATATTTTTAACTCAGTAAATTAGAAAGTTCTTTAAGCACAATGATGATGGAAATCTTTCTTTTTTTGCACTGTACCAGGGCCCTGAATGCAGCTTTGTTCATAAAACAAGAGATTTTATAGATTTTGTAAAATATAGATTTTATTTTTATAGATATTGGATTCATTCTAGTTGTTTTTATTTTTGTTTATAAATCAAGTGTAATAATAATTTCAGAGCAGTAAAAGATTCCTGTTGTATATATCCAATGATATTGATTTCATGTTAAAACTTTTTATTAGCCTAAAACATTATCGGGCATATATATTTTGCCATTCCAAATATATTTATATGTATTTACAATGTTATCCTTTTATATTCTAGCTATTTGGTACTACCTATATTAAAAAATACCTACTGTGTAGTCATGAGGGCATACAAAACAGTGTAATCCATAGTGCCCTCAATATTGGTCAGAGAATAACTATTTTTCTTGCTAATGTTCTATGATTAAGTAGGACTTAGCTATAAGATTTTGGAATTTTGTATAAAAATATACCTGAGAAGATCATAAAAATTGAAAGTGCCTAGAAAAGATAAAAAATAGTGCTTACATTAAAAAAATTTTTTTGTTTTGACATAGGAAAGTTAAAAGACTATTAAAACAACTTCCATATGCTTTGTAATCAGATTTCTCCAAATGTTAACATTTGCTACATTTATTTTTGCCACGTTTATGGCTTTTTATCTTTGACATATATCATAATTTTCTCTTTACATAAATTTTTCATTGTTTGAAACATGGTGTTCCTTTATTTCTAAAAATTTCAGTGACTCTTTCAGTGATATTTCTGAATATTTTGAGGATATTTCTAAATATTTCTGTGATATTTCCTAAAAATAAAAACATTCTTGGGCTGGGGACTTAGCTCAGTGGTTAGAGTGCTTGTCTAGCAAGCTCAAGGCCCTGAGTTCAATCCCCGGCACCAAAAAAACCCCAAACAAACAAACAAACAAACAAAAAACCCAAAACATTGTCTTTCATAACCAAAGCACAATTATCCAGATAGGAAATTAATGTTGACATTGTTATCTAATCTGTAGACATTCAAATAAAATTTTCCAATTTTCTGAGTAATGCTGTTTATAACAAGACATTCCTGGATCACACATTCCTGTCCCTTCTATGTCTTTTTGGTCTACTCTAGTCTCTAACATGCTTCAAGATTTCTTGATTTGTTTTCATAATTTCAATAGTTTTAAAAGATATAGGTCAGTTATTTTGTAGAATCTTCCTAAACTTGTGTTTATGGGGCACTTTAGCTTGACTGGGTTCACTTTATGCCTTTTGACAGAAACAGAGCAAAGGTGTGTCGCGTTACCAGTCTGTTTTATGGGAGGCACATGACATTAGCCTGTTCAATTACTAGTGATGTTAATTTTGAAATAATTTAAAAATAGAGATGTCTATCATTATCACCATATTTTTACCTTTGTGACTAGTGAGTATATTACAAGGGATAATATGAAACTCAGATATATAAATATCCTGTTGCTCATCCAGCTTTTACCCACTAGTTTTAACATCTGCTAATGATTTTTTTGGAATCAATTTTTACTATATTGCCTGCCAAATGGTGATTGCCTAATTTCATAATAGGTCTCCTTTAATTATAAATAAGAGATATTCTAATTGTTTTTATTATTTCATAGCTTAATTATTTTCTTGATGGATTTTTATGTTCCCATTTCTTTTCTACTGCCAGTTTTAGCTAAAAGTTCTCTGAAATTTGCATAGGTCATTTGGTAAGAAGCTACTGATTTTATAGTTCATTTCTTTCTTATATAATAATTATTTGCATTAACCATATTATTTTGATAAGTTAAAAGGTAATAATGCTGGATTTTTTAAGAATGGAATTTTTTTCCTATGTGTAATGAAATGTTCTTAAGACAAATAAATATTTTCCAGTCACTGACTTGGTGTTAGATTTTTCCAGAAATCTGCAATTTACCAAGCCTTGCTCAATTTTTAGACAGGAGAGTAGGAGCTATGGAAAGGCTATTTTTTTTTTTTTTTGCAGGGTCTTACTATGTAGTTTAGGCTGACCTAGAACTCATTATGTAGCCTAGGCTGGTCTTGAACTCAGGTGATTCTCCTGCCTCAGTCTACCAGGTGCTGGGATTATAGGTGTGCACCACCATACCCAGCTGGAAAAGCTTTTGCTTTTAATCACAAGTGACACTAATTTTATCTCTTTTCTTACCTGTATGAGACTGTGTGGTTAGTATTATATGATACAGCAAAGAATTTAATCTTATATTAACAATCTTAAATTAGAGAAAGTGAGATGTAAGTAAGAACACACTGAAAATCACCTTTAGAAATTACATAATATTAGGTATTCATGGTAACGGCAGAATTTAAATTTACCAAACTGAGTATAAACTGACATGCTAGACTCTGCTTGTATTCCAGAGACTTCACAACTACATATAGAATGGAAATATGAAGGGCTGAAATATGTTTACCAATACACAGGTGTTAGTCTAAAATTTATACATACTTTATCTCTGGGTGCTAAATGTGATTGTTACTGAATTATCTGTAGAAATGGACGTCCTCATCTTTAAAAAATGATATGAATTGATGATATTATATTGTGATAAAATTGAAAATACCATTGGGAAAATTTTACCATGAAGTCTAGAGTGACTTTTTTGGTGATTTGATGATATGCACGTGTAATGTTTATTTTGTTATTAGCACTGTCTCCAAACAATGTCCATATGACTGCTTGGCTAACATTTTCAGATCTATGCTTTTTGTATCTATACCTTGTTGTATAAGGTATCTGTATATTGTTTTCGGATATATATCTTGTTGCCATAAACAAGTCCTCATACCTGCTCAATGGGATAATGGTTTCAATTAGTAGGGTTTTATATATACATTCCATTATTTTTGAGAGTTCAAATTTAATTTACTTTTTTGCTTATTTCTTCATATTTTGTCATGGTAAAGTTTGAGGAAATATATTTATTGAAATCATTTTAGTATTCATTTTTATCCCAAGATGAGCCTGGATAACACTGCAATAAAGTAATAAAATTTGTAGCAAAGAGTTCACATCATAATTTAGTGACCATAGAAATTATGTGTATGTTATGTCTCCTTCTTTGTATTGTTTATCTTTATAATCATCCCTGTCCTATTTCACCTCGCCCCTACTGCTTTAATTAATCCCTAACCATTCCTGGCCTGCTCTTTCTGTAGCTTAATTAAAACTATAGATTTCCTCAACTTTTTATTGTCATAAAATATACGTAATAAAATGTAACATCTAATCTTTTCAAATGTACATTTTAGTGTCATTAAAAACATATAATATGTGAACTACCACAGCTGTCCACTTCTAGAATACTTTTCATTCTGTCAAACTGAAATTCTATATCTGTTATATAATAACTCTCTGCGACTCCCACCCTCCGATCCCTGGAAATTACATTCTAGTTTCTGTCTGTGTGATTTTTGACTACTCTAAGTATCTCATCTAAGAGGAATCATATAATATTTTGTCTTTTAATGTTTGATTTAACATAATATCTCCAAATTTGATCCATGGAATAGCATATATCAGAATTTCCTTCCTTTTTAAGGATTGAATAATATTGCATTGTTAGTATTTTCCACATTTTCTTCGTCCCTTCATCCGTCAATGTCAACTTGGGTTGCTGTCATGGTCAGGCTTTCTGTTGCAACATTGCTGTAAGCATGGATACACAAACATCTTCTCCATATCATGATTTCAGTATTTTTGATTATATGATCATAAGTTACAGAAGTTCAATTGTTAGATATATGGTAATTCTATTTTTAATTTTTTGAGGAACCTCCACAATGTCTTCCATAGCAGCTGTACCATTTTACACCCCACAGTACGCAAGGCTTCCAGTGACTTCACATCCTCACTCACACTTGTCATTTTCCTTTTCTTTCTTTTTTTAAAACAGTAGCTATTCTAATAGGAACAGGATGTTATTTTGTTGTCATTTTGATTTGCAGTTCTCTAATAGTGATGTTGAAAATTTTTTCATACACTTATTGGCTATTTGTATATCTTCTCTGAAGAAATGTCTATTCAAGTCCTTTCCCCATTAGAATCAGATTGTTCATTTTGTCGTTGAGTTTTAGAAGTTCTATTCTGGATAGTAAGCCCTTATTAGATATTCGATTTGCAGATGTTTCCCTCAATCCTCTGGGTTTCCTTCTTGGTCTGCTGATTAACTAGAACCAGTTTTATTTTCTGAGCTGTATTTTTATGTAATATTCACAAATTGTATGTTTAAGGAACAAAATATGGAATGTTTTTCTAACAATCAAGAAACTTCAAAATTAACAAATACATTTAAGTGAATAGCTTTAAATGTTCTCTTTTTAAAATTACATTTTGAAAATTCTAAACAATCTTATTCTTAAAGTATACTGTTGGCTCTGAAGTAAGCATGGCCATATATATATATATATATATGATATTTGACATAAATTATATCAAATTATATCATATATCGTATGTGATATATAAATCATATATGTATATGATATTATATATATTATATAATAAATTAACTGCTATTCCTCAATGTTATTTTAGATGTGATTATAACCAATAGATAAGTAAGACTTCTCTTGTTCTGATTAAATGATTTATTAATAAATTTTGAAACTATTTTATATAATTTAGGGACCAGTGAAACAAAAGTAAGATAGTGATGATGACAAGGGTCTATAGCATTACAACTGCCTTTTAATCTTTTTCATTTGCTGTAAGATAAACCAGTATGTAATTTTCTCAGTTTATTGTGATCAGTTTAAATAAAAAAACTGTTTTACAACATCACATTGCAGTCAAGTTTTTTTCTTGAAAGATTTCTGTTTCTCATTAACTCTCCAATTATATTTTTTGTCAGAATCTAAATTGCCCATCTACCATTTTATCCAGTCCAATTCACACTCAGAAACTGTAGGTGTGTGTCAGTATTAGGGAATAATCCTACAGGCTTTGTGAACCAATAAGGAGCCAGATGGCAAAGTGCTTTCAAGAAGGTAAGTGGGTAAGTGACACCAGTCCTGTTGGTTTTCTTGTGCTTCTCCTTTTAGCAGATGATAGGTTCCATGTTTTCCTGTATCTGTGGGATATTTCCGCAAGGGTTAAAGAAATAAGTTAGTTACCTTTTGACATGTAGCCAACTACCCCAAGACTTGGTGGCTACAAATAGTATTGATTTACTAGATTTCATGATTGGTCATTCAGGTGGTTTTTCTCTCTCTATGGAATTGGATGGGGTCTTTAATATGACTACATTCAGCTGATAACTGTCCTCAGCTTGGAGGTCCAAGAGCTTTCTGCTGCTTCTTCCATGTGGTGACTGATTCCTCATGGATCCTCTTTCTGTTACACTAGCTTGGACATTTTGCCTATGGCTCAAGCATTTGAGGGAGAAAAGTGTGTATTTCTGGGCCTGGCGTCGGCTACTTCATTTCTTTTAGTCACAAGGCCAGCTTGATTCAAAGGTGGGGCAGACCTCACCCCTTGATTGGATGAATATTATATGTACCTATGGTGAGAAGAAGTTGTTACAGCTGATTTTTGACATTTTGTATGAGAATAGCACATATTTTTCAAGCTATCCAGATTAATGTTTCCTATTTTTCAGTATTCATATCACATTCTATCAGAAAATCCTTTTTCTTTCTCTCAGTCCATATGCTATAGGCGATGTCCTGTCCCTGACTCAAGTATAAAGTATGGGCCCTGGATATAAGCCACTCAGTACACAATATTGCCTTGTTCTTTGAGTTCAGGAATGAAATATGGTCTAATCAAAATCAAGTGGGTGGAATGAAGTTTATTTGCCAGGTCATTTTGGGAAAGAGATTCTCATTCTTTTTTTTAATGGAATTGAAACTAAGATGTTTGTGTTATCCTAAGATAATAAATAGAAAAACCAGTCAGAGAAAAAATTCAATGAGAAAAAGTAGAGCTAGAAACTGAATGGAGAAATATTAGGCCCTTAAAACATATTTTGAACTCTGGAATTCAGCTTGCCTGTAGACATAATTGCACCTTAGTTTTCTTCACATTGGGACCTATCATTTGTCTGCATGTGTCAGGCTGTATGAGTTGGGCTGTGTTCACTTATAACCAGTAGAGTTTGGACTAATAAAGGCAGAAAACAAAAATAGTCTGTGATTCAATTCCCTTATTAGCTTTCATGGGTCAAAGTCTTAAGTGTTTTGATGGGGAGGGAGTAAGAAGAAAGAATTCTGCTGTGAGATACATGAAGGGAGAATGAAAGATTTATCCAATATTAAAAATACTGGTATTTTCTCAGGCTTCAAATGGAAATGGGATAGATAAAAGATTATAGTTGAGATCTGCCATTTCTCTGGGGCAGTATCCTGAGGAGGTGAACCAGCCTCAGAAATGATGTCACGGTTGTGCCTTGCACTCCAGAGAGACCATCATCAAGTCTGATATGCAAGACTTGTGGATAATGGGCTCTGAAAACATGACTTTAAAATAATTTTGTTGCGACTTCAGAGACTGCAATATCCTTAGGAGGGGTTAGGGACCCCTGATGTTGAGTTCCCCGCCAGATTTATTTTGATATTAAAGTAAAACAGTGACTTTTTTTCTCAAGCAACTGAATTTTTTTTTTAGATTTTTATTAAAATTTACCCAAATTACAGGCAGTTACACAAGCTTACAGACCACAATTAATTGTACCTTTTGCTTATGGCAGTGAGCAATGTAAACAACCACCTACGTGCAGCAGTAAGTCACAACTATATAAAATTACTATAGTACCCAGTGTACGTGTCACTGACTTAAATTTGGGTTATTGGGTTCATATTTTTAAGATTTCGTTATTCCTCTGGATTCCCATTCCCCTCCCCTTTTGCCCTCTTCTTGTTCCCTTGAACCCTTGTCTATTAGCTTATATCTAACACTTCGTCTTTTTGAATCCATTGTTTACTCTTTTTCTTTTGATTGCATTTTACCTCACTAAATGAGGGACACCATGCGGTATTCCAGCTTGCGAGTCTGGTTTATTTCACTCAACATTATATTTTCCAGGTCCATCCATTTTCCTACAAATGACTCTAGTTTGTCATTCTTTATAGTTGAATAGTATTCCATTATGTATAGATACCACATTTTGTTTATCCAGCTATCCATTGATGGGTATACGGGTTGCTTCCAGAATTTAGCTATTACAAATTGTGCTGCTATAAACATTGTTGTGCAAGTATCTCTGTAGTATGATGTCTCTAGCTCTTAAAGTCTCGTGTGGAAAGAAAACTTGTCAATTAGGGAAACCAAAGTGAAATCTCAATAATTAGGTGAAGGGAGGATATAGGAATCAATGTGGGGAGTGGTGACTAAATGAGGAGAGAATGGAAAGTGAGGCCAGAGCAACCCTACCATGAAGAGACTTATAGATCATTCAAAGCATTCAGGTGTTAATGTTTTAGGGAAGGCTTTTGAGCCAGGATACTACATAATCAGATTTGCATTTTTAGGAAGTTGAATTTAGCTGCACAATAGAGGGTAAAATTGTGGAGTGCAGGTATATACCATTAAGAATTTGTTGTATGTGGGTAATCAGACGGCTTCTAACTGCCTCTTTTGCCCCCAGACATTGTCCTATCTTGCTCCTGAGAAATGATAGTACTAACTCTCCCTTACTGTTCTGGTCCAGACAGGCCTCTTTCAGTCTTCATGATCAAGAAGACCTACTAAAGCTCTTGGTGGTCTCATCAAAACTCATTTATTAGTAAGCTTCCACCATTGTATTTGAATCATGTCTTCAAAATTCTGTAAAGAATGTCACTCATTGTTCTCAATCATAAAGATGATCAGAATTTGGGACTCAGTCTGCTATTTAATAACACTTCTGTATCTGCCTCCATATATTTAAATATAGATTAATAATATGCATAGAGCAATTTCAAGGCTGTTGAGAGGATTGTTTATGCAAAGGACCTCACATATAATACACATTACAATAAAACATTTATAATTTATAACTGATCTGACCTTTCATGCAGTTCTTTCTTTATAAGACTTGAGTGTTCTAATGTAAATGTAACCCATTTCCCCAGTCACTTAATCAAAATAACTTTAAACCATATTTAGGTTATCAACATAAAAGACAGAGTCATAACTCAAATGTTGCAGCAAAAAATAATATCCAGCATTTCCAAGGATGCAAATGAATAAAGGAACATGAAAGTACATTGAAGAAATGTATGAGGTGTGGCTGAAGCGATGTGGTTTAAATGGGGCTTTGAAGCTTGTCTCCACAGACACACATAGAAAATTCACCTCGTGCATAGTACACAGCACGAGATTAGTTTGATATAAATGAGGGATATCTGATTCTTCTACATTAAATGTAGGTCTTATTTGACTAGTGTATTAGCTGTTGCATTTATGATGTTTCTGAAATAATTTATTATAGTACAAACATAAATATGTTTGAATTTATGAAACACTTCAAAAAATTTTGTGGACATATTAAATCATTTTCATCCTTATGGTATGTAAGGTGAGGAACATTTAAAACCGCTCTTTTGGTAAAAAAAAAGAAATTATGACTCATTTGCTTTTGGTAATTGGGCCATATTTTGCAACAGATTTAAGGTGAAGTTTCTTAAATTTCTTTTGTAAACTTTAGTGCATACAGAATGGCATATTGTTAAATATTCCCTTTTTATATGCAGAAACTACAGTTCTTGCAAAAATCACTCTAACTTGTCTTTACACCTTCATTGCCTGAAGGACTTTTAGGGTATCTTTTTTTTTTAATTAGTGCATGTTTGCAGTACGTAATGTTCCCATTCCTTCTGTGGAGCTGTTACATGTACACACACATCTCAGCTCCTGTTTTCATCCCTTTACCTTCCCCTCCTCTTAACCCTTCATCCCTTGGTGCCTCTTCCCATTTAAGAAAAATCAATCTCTCCACTTCCTATTATCTTTTATTCTATTATTTATATATAATTTGAATTTCTCATATAAGAGGAACTATGCGATGCTTAAGTTTGTATGTTTTATTTATTTCACTTAACATTATGGTCTCAAGATGCATCCATTTTCCTACAAATGGCTCAAGTTTATCCTTATTTATAGCAAAGTAGTACTCCATTGTATGTAAATACCACATTTTCTTTATTCAGTCATCTGTTGATGGACATATTCTTCTGTGATATTAAACATTTTTATGTTACTTTAAAAATGTTGGTTCTGCTTTTTCACATTAACTTATGTGTGAAAATTTACAATGCATTTTGTGACCTAACATTTTTGGATAAAATTATACATCATTGTTGTATTGCCCTATTTTCTTGTATGTTAATGGCCAACAGTCACAAAAAGGACTTTAGAATTTCTTCATAAATCTGAGGAAGCAGACCTAAAATTTCGAGATACTGGTTTTCATTTTGGTACAGCCAAAATTATTAATACATAGTTGCCTTTTGCAACTCTTCTTCTAAATAGTTACCAATGAGCTGTAGTGTATGTCTTCCCAATGGTGCTAGGTTTTTAAAGCACCATCTCTCTCAATTCATTTTGTCTTGATCAGACTGTGAAATATAAAACTAAATGCAACTCTTTCTCCTCCCTCTAAGTCATACCTCAGGGTGTGTACATATAATGGAGACAGCATACAAAGACATATCTTTCAGAAAGACTTTGTATAATTACTAGATATGGTTGGCAAATTTGACTTTGGTCTTCATTGCAAGTTAAGTATACTCAGTCAATATGAGTTATAGAATCAGATTTCCTGAATTTCTCTGTGAGTTTATATACTGTGATTTGTTTTGTCTCAGCTTTCTCATCAAAGGAATAATGTAGGTTACTTTATTTCTTTTGTTTATTTTTTCTTTCTTTTTTTTTTGAGACAGAGTCTTGCTATGTAGTTCACGCTGACTTTGAACTCACTATGTAGCCCAAGCTGATCTTGAACTTGTGGTGATCCTCCTGCCTCAGCCTCCCAGCACATAATTCTGGAAGTGGTGCATATGAATCCAGATATTGGCTTCAGAACTGTCAAAGTGACTAGGCAATGCAGGAAGCCGGTGAAGTGGTCTAGCATAGTGGCTGTCAACCCATGTTGCCCTAGGAAACTTTCACTAATACTTATGACAAGAAATTTTAATACATTTAAGTTGTGGTGGGGCCAGGCATAATTTTAAAAGTTTTGAAGTGTATGTGGCCAGGGTCGAGAGCCAATGGTGTAGACAAAGATGCAAGAGCAGTTCATAGTAGCAGTGTGGCTCTATGGGAATGTCAAGATACTCAGACTTTATTTTATAATATTAGAAAAAAGTCCAGATTTTAAAAATTCCCACAAATACATTTTACTTTAGCCATTGTATTTATTTCTAAGCATTTATTAGTGTGTGAAGTAGTGGTCTGCAATTTATCAAGTATAACACATGGAAGAACAGCATAAAAGGAATATGAAAGACGCTACATAAATTGCCTGCTATTTATTTTGAAAGCACATAAGACTATTTGTTCATTAGCTTTTGCTAATGCTTTTTCTTATCTGTTTCATTAGAAATCTGCTTTATAGATTAGATGTATGAGGAGTGGAGGATAAAAAATTGATTTTAAAATCAATTGTGCAGGGGTTGGGGATTTAGCTCAAGTGGTAGAGTGCTTACTTAGCAAGCGCAAGGCCCTAAGTTTGATCCCCGGCACCCCCGCTAAAATCAATTGTGCAAAGCTCAAGGAGAACTAATATCATTAATAAAAACCATAAGAATTTTGTAACTTGGGGGTGATTTTATCAACACTGTTTATTGAAGGAAAAGGCTGGAAACCCTTAGCAGTCAAAACCTGAAAAATCTGGTGAGAGCACCAATCTGCTATTATGTCTGTCTAAAAATGTCTTCTTAATGTAGATGTTGGAAATCTCTTTTCCCCAGATAGATATATAAGTTCCATACTTAAAGTATATAAAGAAGAATCAATTTTCTTAAGTAAATAAAGAACTGCTTACATCTGTATTGAGACTTTTCTTTTTTTGATTAGTGACTACATATCTGAATCTAGCCTTTGGTTCATTTAGTTCAGCACAAAGGTACTGGTATAGTTATCTTAGAGTCTTAAAATATAGCACATGAATGATTTGTGGATATTTATGATAGTGCACCATGATCTCTTGACAAATTATGAAACTGTAAAACTGGAAATCTTGTGGTCTCATGCATACACCATTATAGATTCATAGAGCTCCCTTACTGTTAAAGAGATCAGTGAATACTCGTTTTCAGCATCACAGAAACCTTGTGTGTATAGCTTTTAATTGGTGTGGTTTAAATGTAATCATATTTAACATTTAATCATTAAAATACAGTGAATAACAGAAACTTTTAAAATGTGAGTCATCAGCCATAGACTAGGAGAAAATATTTGCAAAAACTTATGTTGTAGAGGGCGATATCCAAAATATATGAAGAAATATTAAAACTGAAAAATAATTAAGCAAGCAACCTGGCTAAAAACAGACAAAAGATCCAGACACCTTATCAAGATGATATCATAATGTATGAAATCAGCATATGAAAAGATGCTCCACATCATGTGTCCATATTTATCTTTGTGCTTTCCATGCTGTGGAACTGAAAATTAAAATGATGAAGTGACAATAATGTAGTTTTATACATCGATGAGGAAAGCAAAATTCCAACATGCTGAAGAGGATGTGGAGAAATAGAAACCCTCACTCATTGCTGATTGGACTGCAAAATGCTACAGCCACGTTGACAAACAGTTTGGTAGTTTCTTGCAAAACTACACATACTCTTACAATATAAACCAGCAATTTCACTCTTTGGTATTTTTTCATATAGTTAAAAACTTCTGTTCCTCCCAAAACCTACAAATGGAAATTTATAGCAACTAGATTTATTTATTTATAATTGCCAAAATTGGAAGTAACCAAGACTGAGAGAAGCATAAGAAAACTGGTATATCCAGAAAATGAAATATTAGGTGGCAGAGGACATGTAGAAAATCTCAGTACTTTCTATTTAATTTTGCTTTTAATCTAAAACTGTTGTAACAATTTATTAAGCGTGAAGGACGGAAAAGAAAGAGGGTGGAGGGAGGGAGGAAGAAACTTGCTTTCTCAGCTAACAGTTGTAGTCTCCGTATTTGGAAATAACAAAGTGGACAAATCAAACCTCTGGATCCTGGAAAGGAGGAATTTCTCCAATGAAATTGGACAAGATTCTAAATAAGAAATGAAAATATTATGAAAGCTATCTTCTCCACTTATTAGATGTTAATAATGTATCTTGTTGTGTCTCATGAGATGGAATATTTTTGTGTAGTTTTATGATGTGAGCTACATTGTAGCATCCTTCAGAGTCTAAAGATGAAATAATTGCGTATTTTAAGTGTAGAGACTATAAATTCTTTAAAAACCTAAAATTATCATAGCTTTTCAAACTAGAAATGG
>PVJO010010083.1:0-66129 GCA_004026905.1 Hystrix cristata
CCTGTGGATTTTGTGATGTATTTCCTTATTACATTTCTTATTTAGAGAGAAGCCCTCAAAAATATTGGCGTGGGGCCTTGCACCCTCCAGGGGCAGCCTTAAGTTCCCCACATGTTTGCCAAGCTTCCCCAGCCTGCTGTCTCCATTACCAGTCCATGGCAACACTGAAGCATGCCAAGCCTGGCTCAGTACAACTAGAAGCTTGCTCTGGGGCTGCCTTTAAGCTGCTGAATGGTGCGAGGGCAAAATCACGTGGTACACAGGCACATACAACTATGTATTTGCCTCTTCGACAAGACTTGTTCTTCCATTCTTCCGAATGATTTCTGTAAACACCCCACTTTTTCGAACCTTCAAACACTCCCTCTTATTTGCCTTTTAGATGACTTGGTCTCCTGCATTGCAGAGAAAGTAGTGCTGCCAGATTAGAATTTCCTCAATTTACAGCCACTCAGCCTCCAAGCATGTGTCTCTATCTTCTTAATTCCACTTCCAACAGACGTGTCGCCCCTGCTGTTTAAGCCAGACCCAGAGCTTGTCACCTGGATCCCAGTCTTCAAGAATGTACTCACCGAATTGTCTTTTTCCTCATGCATTTTCCTGTCTTTGCCCCCATTAACACTCTTCTCAAAAGGCTTACCTCAATCGTCTTCCTCAGTGCCTCAACCTATACACACAGTGCCCCGCCCTGTCACCCAACCACCTTGTTTTAGAAAATGTCACCAGTGACCTCCATGTTAGTAATTCGAAAGGCACTTCCATGCTCACTTAGCTTGACCTCCCAGTGGTGCAGACCACCATTGTCCTCTTTTATTTCTTCTCGAGATAGTCTTGCTTTGGTTTCTGTGAGGGGAGCGAGAAGGTGCTCGGCACATGAGAAACTTTAGCTGTGGGTGAGGTGGTTCTGAGTCAGAGCGCAGGCCACGAAGACAAGGATTACTGAGAAACTCTGAGGACCTGGACTGGACTAACCAGGAAGGAGCCTTTAGAGGACATTGAATATGATACTGAAAAAAGAAAACAATCACAAAAGATGTCCAGTAATTCTTAAGAGAAAATAATTGGAAAGGGGCTAAAGAATAAAACACATGCTTCAGATGTCAGCATACTGATGGAGCGGAGAGGATGACAAGGGCAGTGTGGATGTCACCAAGATTTGAGGGATGTGACACACAGCTGGAAGCTACTTGGAAAAGCTGTTCTCCCACTATGGGAATTCTGGAAAAGCTAAAATAGAAATTCCATTGATCCAGTTATACTCTTCTGGATATCGTCGTCAAAGGGTTAAAATCGTCATACTGCAGTGATACACACATTCTCATGTTGATAGAAACATAACTCACAGTAGCTAAATTATAGAAGCAGCCTATATGCCCATCAGCAGGCTGAATGGATGAAGAAAATGTGGTGTTTATACACAATGGAATACTACTAGGCCATAAATAAGGATAAATTTGAGTCATTTGTGGGAAAATGGATGCCCCGTGACACTATAATGCTAAGTGAAATAGATCAGACACAGAAGGTTAAATATTGCATGGCTTCTCTTATATGAGAAAACTAAAGTATAAATAATTTAACGAGCAAAATAAAAGAGAAAACAGGGAGGTACAGTTTGTGTACATGTGATATGCCTGTGCGCCAGTTCCCCAGCATGGATGTAATTACTATGTATAACAAATATATACCAATAAAATATTTAAAAGAAGAAATGTATACTTAGTCCTTGAAGAGCAGCTTCAGTAGGCAAGGAGACAGGAGCGCATCTAAAGCAGGCAAATTAAAGCTGAAGCCTTGCGCCTGCTCCCTCAGCCAGTGTTTCCTCCACTGAGGAGTGAGTGAATAAGGCAAGAACATCTAGCCTCTCAGTTAGCTGGAGAAGGGAGTCCCGGGTGTTTGAAAACAGACCCAGAGGCAAGGCCTAGCAGAGATAGAGCCAGCACACCATCAAGCCCTATTTCCTGCAGGTTTTCCGTGACTGTGACACTTAATCCAATTGATTGCACTCTTCTCACTCCATCACGTTTCTCCCCACCCCTGCTCTACCTACCCTCCCACCTATCTCCTTGGATCTGAAGAGATATGCTAACCAATCCTTGTGCTGGAAACTTCCAGAAGATCCAGTTTCTGGAAATTTTAAGGTTCTTTAGAACACTCAAAAGATGTGAACAAAGAAATTCTCATAGAGCTGCTCAACTGGAAGAAACTGGAGTTAGTTTAGTACCTAGAATCATGTCTATCTCGTAATTGTCATTAAATAAAGATGTTTCTCATTCTCACACTCCCACTTTACATACAGAAAAGTGAAGAGCTAGGGAAATGGAGGGTACCTCTCTGATCCCAGCGTGGAAGAGCTGGACCTGAATCCCAGACTCTTGGATCTGGGGTTAATTCTTTTCACCGTCTCCACATCATTAGCTCCAGTACCTGTCAGCCTTCTCTGTTCACTCTGCCTTCCACTCCCAAAGGGAAAGTGTCAAAAGCTCTCTACCTTGTCAGTCATTTGCTCTTTCTGTCTTCCTTGTACTACCTGTATCAATTTTAAAAGATTGTCTTTTGCCATACTTGACACCTCGCCTCCTTCTTTCTCTCCCCCTGGAATATTTTCCTCTTAATAAAGAGGCCTAGTATCTTCAGTGGGAGAGATTAGCAAAGTCAGAAAAATAAGTCTTCAAGTTGATGAAATGATATGTAAAGTGGGGTGAACAGGTTCAACAGTAGTGTTATTAGTGTGCTGCTTCGGGAAAAATATCATAGGATTCTGGAAGGTAGGCAAAGATACTAGTTACTTTCTATATTACATTTTTCCTTCAGAGATTCAGAAATCCTTTGTACTCTCTCGAAAAAGGGCAGGTTGGACATTTAAGGTCAAGGATCTGAAAGACTAATGTAAATCTTCCAAAACTACGCTGAGGCAAATTCCAGACTGGCCAGAGATCTAAATGTGAAAAACAAAACCACAGCTATTTAGAAGAACATGCGTGAACATTTTTATACTCTGAAGGTGCAGGGCTATAGTGTAAGAGATTGCTAGCTTTCACTAGATGTAATTCTAAGACTTTTGCAAAACACACACGAAGTGCAAAAAACATTTGTAACGTGTCACAAAGAGTATCAAGAGCCTTAGTATTTAAAATTTCTTGAAAACCTCTAAGGAAAAGGTAAGCAACTCAATCAAAAAGTGAGCAAAGAACACAAATGGAAAAGTCACCAAAAGTTAATAAAATTTTGAAAAATATGTTCAATCAAACTATTAATCAGAGAAGTGTGCTGTTGGAGTGAGTATAGACTGGAGAAATTTCTTTGCAGGGCAATCTGGAGAAGTGTATGAATCAAAGACACAAAGAGCTATAATGAAGGTAGTTGTCACAGCTTTGCTTACCAAAACAAGATTAGAAACAATTAAAACGTCCACCAGTGAGATTTACTTAGCCCAATTATTGGGGTATCCAAACACAGGAGTGTTATGGACATATTAAAAATTATGGTGGAAATATGTATTTATCAACATTAAACAATGTGTTCAGCCTACTATTATGAGAAAATTAGGCCACAGAAACAATATACGTTAAATAATCTTTCTTTTTCATGAAAAAAATTTCTTTACACATGATAGATGATACACCTACACCAAAATTTTAGTTATGGGTTCTTAGTGTGGCATTATACATGATTTTCACAATTTCTATAATTTTAAGATTATCTTAAAATGTTTAATGATAATATTCTATTTATTTCACAAATGTTCTTATAGTGTTTGTATATTCCAGGAAGTGTTTTAAGAACTTTCCAAGTATTCCCTCAGTTTCTCAGAATAGAAAAATGTAAGTAGTAAAGTGTTTCAGTGTGTGGGGTCGAGCAGAGGGGGAGGGTCCGAGAAGCCAGAGGATGCTGGGTAATATGAGGCTCATCTAGAAGAAATCCGCAGTGTTTGGACTCAAAGCTATCTTTTTTTAATGGCACAACAAGGTCAACAGGTCATGGGAGCCCCATTCCTTTTCCTTTCTCTGATTCCTTTTAATGATGGCACAACTAATTAGCCATTAAGGATTAGCCGAAGAGGGCTTAAGCAGAGGAATAGGTTGGAGCTGGGAGAGAGGGGCTTTCAGGTTGCCAGTCATGTGGGCTTAGCTCTGATTCCAGGCTTCACCACTCTTGAGCTGTGTGATTCTGGACAAGTTGTTTCACTTTTCAGAATCTCAGTCTCGGCATCTGCGAAGTGGGGGAATCGGATATCATAGACTGTATATTGCCCAAATTTGAGCTCTTCCATACTTCCTTCTTAAAGGAGTTCAGAAGGCCGGTGTCCGTACCTCATAGATCATCTCAGCACCCTCTGTCTAAGCTGACTGGGTGACAGAACTTTGGCTCGTTCTCTGAGTCTCTAGGGACCAAGGTCTTACATTCATTTGATTGCTAGGTTAACTCCAGAACAGGTTGTGAGGGCTACCTACTGGGTTATGTACTGGGCTGTGGAATGGCTGATGCCTGGCCTTGGATTTCTGAATGTTTTACACTTCAAATGGGCTTGTTGTCCTTTCTGTTAAACCTAGCCTCGAAGGACTGTTAATAAACAGGGCATTTGATTACCACGTGGGTCAAGTCTGCTTGATGTATTTGTTCTCAGTCTAGAAATGTCTTTGAGGATGGATTCCTTTTGAAAATGACCCCCAAACTTCAAAAATTTCTTGGCCTTCTCTCTTAGCCCCAAACTGCCCAAGGATCTCTCCTTCCAACCTCCCAGAATTTTAATCCCCTCTCTCCCCTCCCCACCTTATTATCTCATACATTTACTATAATATCAAGATTTGGAGCACTCCTAATAGGGCTTAAGGCTGTGTACAAGAGCAAGGCATGAATCTGGCTTTCCCCCACCCTAAGCGCTTCTGGGAAGCTTGGATTTAGTGGTGGGGAGAGGATTCTTGACTGTCATATATGGCAGGTCTCTGAGAAAGCGGCACATTCATTTTACAGATGTCCAGACTGAGATCCAGAAAGGACAGGATCTTAACAAAGGTCACTGGAGTTAGTGACCCAGGATACAGGTTCCAAAGACAGTACAGAAGGACTTTCATTGGATTCATTCAACGAATATTTCTTGAATGCCCACTTTGTACAGGGTACTGAGGATATAGCTGTGCCCAAGACAGACATGGTTTCTTATGACCTGGGAGGGGAGAAAGCCTTGGATCTCAGAATAGCTACAAGAGATAATCTGGCACAATGGATAGAACTGTGAGTGCTACAGCCATTCTGCCCAGAGCAGCGCTCTCATCTTCCTTCTGTGACTTACAAGTGTGTGAATTTCAGCAATTTCCTTCACGTCTCTGTATCTTGGTTTCCTCATCTATCTACAAAATGCTGTTAGCATTTCTGTGCTAACAGCAGACTGTCCGAAAAATAAATCAAGAAGGCAATCTCATACACAATAGCCACAAAAGAATAAAATATTCAACAATAAATTTAACTAAGGAGATGAAAGATCTGTAGACTGAAAATTGTAAAACACCAATGAAGGAAATTGAAGGAGACACAAATAAATGGAAAGCTACCCTGTGTTTATGGATCAAAAGAATTCACATTGTTATGGTGTCCATACCACCTAAAGCAATCTGCAGATTCAATGTAATCTCTGTCAAAATTCATACAGAACCACAAAGCAACCCAAGTAGCCAAAGCAATCTTAAAAAGAAAAACAAAACAAAACAAAAAACCAACTCAAGAAAACAAAGCTGCAGGCATCACACATTCTGATTTCAAAATATATTGCAGAATTATAGCAAATAGAATGATATGGTCCTGGTATAAAAACAGACACATAGTTCAATGGAACAGAATAAACAGCCTAAAATAAACCCACATATTTATAGTCAATCAATTTTTGACAAGGGCATCAATAACACACAACGGGGAAAGAACCGTCTCTTTAATAAATGATACTGGGAAAACTGGATATCCACATGCTGAAGATGGAAATTATATCCTTATCTTGTGCCGTATGCAAAATATCAGCGCAAAGACTGGGGATGTAGCTCAGTGTTAGAAAGCATACTTAGCTGAGTAAGGCCCTGATTTCAGTCCTAATCATAGAATAACAACAGCAGCAGCAGCAGCAACAACAACGACAGTATTAATAAGTGGCATGGTGAAATTACCAGGATGAAACATAGGGAAAAGTCTCCAGGATATTTGGTCTGGGCAAAGATTTTTTGGGTCTGATCCCCCAAAAACAGGAAACAAAAGCAGAAATTGACAAATGGGATTATATAAACTAGAAAGCTTGGGTACAGCAAAGGAAGCAATCTGCAGAGTGAGGAGACAGTATACAGAATGGGACACTATATTTGCAATCTATTATCTGACAAGTGATTACTATCCAGACTATATAAAGATCTCAAACAACTCAACAGCATAATAATAGCAATCATATGATTTTAAAATGTGACCATATTGGGAGGCTGAGGCAGGAGGGTCACCACGACTTTGAGGCCAGCCTGGACTACACAGTGAATTCAAGGCCAGCCTGAACTACATAGCAAGAACCTGTCTACGAAAACCAATAAATAATAAATAAATGAATAAATAAATGTGCACATAATTTGAATAGACATTTCTGAAAATAAAACATACGAGTGGCCACCAAGTATATGAAAACAATGTTTAGCATCACTAATCATCAGGGAACTCTAAATTAAAACCACAATGAAACACCTACTAGGATGGCTACTATGAAAAGTTAAAAGATAATGTGTTGGTGAGGATGTAAAGGAAAGGAAACCCTCCTATATCATTGGAGAAAATGTAAATTGATATGGTCATTATGGAGAGCATTATGGAGGCTTCTCAAAAAATCAAAAGTAGAACTACCATGTAACCTAGCAAATCCACTTCTAGACATACACCCAAAGGAAATAAAATCATCTAAAGGAGATAATTACACTTCCAAGTTCATTCAGAATTATTCCCAAGTGCCATGATAGGGAAACAACCTAACTGTCCATTATTGGATGAACAGATAGAGAAAATGTATGTATACGCAATGGAATATGATTCGGCCTTAAAGAAGGAAATCCTGCCATTTGCAGCAACACAGATCAAATTAGTGAGACAAGCCAGGCACACAGAAAGACAAACACCATGCAATCTCACTTATATGTGGACGCTTCCGGTGGCTGGAGGCAGAGGGCTGGGATTGAGGAGATAGATTTTGATCTAAGGATGCAAAATTGAGTTAAACAGGAGGAATAATTTCAAGAGATCTGTTGTACAATGTGGTAACTATAACTTATAGCAACGTATTGTATATTTTTAAATTACTAGGGTAGATTTTAAATGTTCTCACTAAAAAGAGTAAATATATGAAGTAATGGGTATGTTAATTAGCTTAATTTAGCCATTCTACAATGTATGTGTATGTCAAAGCAGTATGTTGTATACCATAAGTATTTATAAGCTGTATTTGCTGATTAAAATGATTAATCAATGGAGATATTGATAGGGCTGTGAGGAATGTATACAAATCACTTAGGGCATTTCCTGGCACCAAGTAAATGATGAAATGTTTCTGGTACAACATCACCACTATAAAACCACACAGAGAAATGTACAAAAAAGAAATGCTTTTTGAGGACCTAATTTAGGCCTTCGGTGTCCCAGCTGGAACCACTGGAACGTGGCACAGCCAGGGACCATCAGCAACAGGGTCTGTTCAAGTTCCTTCTGCTCCTAGCACCATCTCCAAAAGCCAGGTAGCCTGGCCAGTGTCTTTCACCTTTCTGCCCACAGTTGCCATATCTGTGCTGGGAGGAAGTAGAGAATATCAGGGTGACTTCCGTGATCACTGCCATCTGAGTAGAGGAGAATTATCATGGCCTAGTGTGATGCTGTAGAAGAAACCACTTCACAGATTTACTCCTCAAGTGGCCCAGAGGCCATTCTTGTTTTTCTTATTTAATAAGCTCTCTTTATAGACCTTGGCACTTTGCAAAGGATGCCTATGGAAGACACCGCTAAGACAGCTCTAGACCATCTCTGCTGCTGGTCTCACAAAGGCAATTCGGATTCAAAAATAAGCTGTCCTTCCTTGAACTATTTCAACAATTCTTTCCTCTCATTTCGGGGTGCTTGCTACCCTCTCCCAGGAGATCCACTTTGATGCTTCTCTAGCTCACCTTGAAGACAGGAAGAAGTAGAGGGCAGGAACTCAGCCTCTTTCCCCTCCAACCTCTCCAAGCACTTAACCCAGAGCTTTGAAAAGACAAAGACCGAGTCTACTGTGTGTGATGGATGGGTTTTACGTACAAATCGGTTCTGAAGCATGGACCTTGACCAGTGGCCTCTGAATCACCTTAAGAGAGAGCTTCTTTGGGAGATATAACTCTCAGGCCTCCTGTTCAGCTGTGAACCAGAATCTCAGCAAGGGAGAACAGTAATCTACATTTTATCAGGTACTCTAAATGATTTGGGTGCATCCTACATTTTGAAGGCCACTGGGTTACAAATACTAAGCATTTAGTTGAAGGTTCATTAGGCCAGCAATTCATTTTGTCAGCTGTTAGCTAAAGAAGTGAACTAAATGAGTTTTATGGTTTTGCTCAGCACTAACATATTCTGCTTCCCAGAATAAAATTTTGGAAAATTTTCTCTTTATCTTTCCAACCACAACAAATGACCTCCGTGTACATCTCTGCAGAGTTGACTTCTTAAAAGCAGATTATGCTATCTGGCTCCTTCTGAATGGCATTAACAGGTTATTTGGGTAATTCTGGCTTTGGGAATTACCAGTAAGTCAGCAACAAAATTCTGCCTGCCACAGGAGAAAGAGCAACTTCTCTTCTCCTTCCTGGCCTGGGTTTTTGGAAGCAGGACTCCGCTTTCCTTGTGCATCCAGCAGGAATGCACTTGGAGGGAGCATCCCTGCCCAGCTGCACTTGTCACCACACCCTCCTGGGCCGCTTGCGCGAGGGCCTCACTCACCTCCCTGACTCCACACTGGCTCCTCCTGTTCTCCTTGATGACCGGACGCTCCCATCAGGCCAAGTTCTGATGGTGGCTCCATGAATCACTCAGGGCAGAATGTCCTGCATGCTGAGGCCAGTTTCTAGCTTTCAAGACCCCAGTGGCTTGGCCCTGACCCGTCTGGCTCTAAGGTAAATCCCCTGTACAAACTAGCTCCGTGTTTCTCGAAGTGTGGTCCTGGGGCTGCTAGCCTCAGCATCACCTGGAAGTTCTTCTGAAACTGACCATGCACCGTGGCATTCTCACAATCAGAGTTCTAAAAATATGCAAGCTATTGCTACTCTGAGGCTCCCTCTGTTGCTAGACACTAATATGTAGTTGCCCCAAAGGGGCCATAATATGAACATAAAGTCTGGAAAGTCTTATTTCTGTTGTATTACATTGAGCTTATCTATTTTTCCTGACACCATTAAGCGGGAGCCAGTGAATAGACTAGGGCTAGCCAAAGCTCAGTATTCTGTCCCAAATGGTCCTAGACTCTAATGTCAAGCCAGAGAGCCAAGTCTAAGACACAGATATTATGGAGGAGCCGAGAGTCTGACTCTGAGATCAACTGTATCAGAATTAGGGTTATGAATAGAAAATGGAGCTAGGGTCAGACTAGGCTGAAGCAAGATTGGAAGGGGCATGTTGGGAAACAATAAGGAATGTTGCTAGCGTTTCAAGTCAACAGTATTTGAGTCTCCTTTTTGGATCATGAGTCTGTGACTCTGACAAGTCATCCCTCTTCACTTCACACTTTGCAATGACTTCCCGTTGCTATAGACTTAAAGATCAACACCCATTTCCTTGCTCGCGATGTGTGCCACAGCGTGCTGTCTTCCTACGTATTTATGCTCATCTCCTTTCCCCCTTTCTCTGACTCAGTCAGTTGTCTGGTCTTACTGGGGTTACGGCAGTTCCTGTGCAGACCAAAGCCTTTCAATTCTCCAGTCTCTTCCCTGCCCAGATACTACTGCTACCTCTTGTCTTGCTCCTTTTCTGCTCTAAGATTTCTCTTTTGTGAATTTTTCCCTGTCTATCTCCACAGTATGACCACTCTTTCCTGTGATCCCATGGCATTCTTCCTCATCCTCCAGGCGGGTGGTGATGGGTTTCTTCTCTTTCTTTCCTTATGATTTTGAGCAGCTTCGATGAAGCCTGCTCCTGGGGCTCAGGGCTCTGTTAGTATCTCTTGAAGCAGTCACCTAGCCTGGGGCCTGTGAAGAGCGGTTACTCAAGAGACACTTGAATGAATCTATGCATGAAAAGAATGTGTGAGATGAGATGAGATTACAACAGACCACATTGTGCCAGACCCTATTTCTGCAAAGCCAGGAGGCAGAGAGAGATTTAAGATAAAGCCCTCAGGCTCCTTCTTTAGGGACGTGTGTGTAACCTAAAAATTGTTGCTTCAGACTGTGACTTTATCTGCAAATGGTTCAACGAATGGTGTGCACGATTCTCTTACATCCCTAGGACTGGAATCTCAAGGCAGGAATGGTGGTAGCAGGCTTAAGAAGACTTACAGAAAAAACTAGGCTCATAAATCCCCCCAGAAGAGTACCCTAGATGAGCAAACTTCTCACTGACTGCTTCTTCCACCAATGATATCTGTGTTGGTAAAAGACACCAAGCCTCAGTTTTGACATGGTGTTGGAACTATAACATACCAGTCTACCATCCAGTCTCTTACTTCCTCTGTATCTCGAGGGCTGTGAAAATCCAACTAGTATTTCATGAAAGTCCTTAATAAGTTTCATATATGGGAGAAAGTGAGAGGCATTATAATTGTATCTTTAGCAGAACAATGATAACAAACAAAACCATCCTTGGCTGTGTGAATGCTGGCTTTTTTCCGATCTTGGCCAGTAACAATCCCACACAGCTTCGGTTATGATCTCTGTGGTATTCATTCCCAAATGTTTTTGGTGGCCTAATATCTCTAAGGAGTTCCAACTGCCTGCTGAGCAGAGAATGCCATCCATGTATCTTCCTTCAATTCTCAAAGTCAGTGTGCTCAAACTGATACTCATTTTTCTCCCCTCTAGCATACTTCCCTGGATAACCCACACCCCTCCCCCCAGCATAGGTCTATTGTTTTATAGCGGAATCAGCCTCAAAGTCACAAGGCCAAATGCTAGTTTTGTCTATCCTCCACCCCTTGCTCCCTACATCCACCTGGTGGACACTCTCTCCTCTCAATTCTCGGCGCTGGCCATTGTTCAGATCTTGTTGCTAATCACCTTAGATAATAATTTCAACTGCCAAATCCTTGCCCCAAATTTTCTATATTCTAAAAAAATGTCTTAATTCTTCATTTTGCCATTCAAAGACTTCCACAGTCTAGTCCAACTTTCTGATTTTAGTTTCCTTTTATACTAATTTAAATGAATTCATGCATTTCTTTCCACACATCCTGAGACTTACTGTCTATATACTTTCATTCAGTGTTTCAAGCAAACATTTACTGAGTACATACTCTATATGTTAGGCCTTGAGATTTGTTGCCCAAAATGCCCTTCTCTCCATCTCCGTACTTGCAAACCTCTCATTTTCCGAGAGCCAGCACAAATGCCACCTCTCCCAAGAAGCCCTCTCTGAACCTCACAGTAAGGGAATTCTTCCTGCTCAGGGTGCTCATGACACGTTGGCCACCTTCCTCTTACGGCATGCCCGTGTTGGCACATGCGCACACAGCTCTTCTCCACCCTTGCCCAGTGCAGCTGGAGAATGGAGCAAATGTGCTGCCAGTAGAGGTGGCTGATAGACCAGTTAGGAGAAAAGTTGCAGAAAATACAAAGTTGACACAGAAGCTGACAAACTAGCTAGAGACCACTGAAAACACTTGACAAAGGTCCTGAGAGCAGCCTTGTGTTACTGCCCAATGCACTAATTTCGTTTCAGAATGACGAATCTAAGGTATTAGAGAATGATGGAATTTTGAATATTATTCTCTTTAAAAAGCAGACAAGTTTGCCAAGGCAACCTTCAAGACTTCCTCAAAAATGATCACAATGGTTTTTTAAAGTGTTCTTGGGTTCCAAAGGGTTTTTTTTAAGTTATGTGAGAAGTTTACATCCGAGTAACCCTCATTTCCAGCAATGCTGGATAAATGAGACCTTATTCTAATAGATTAAATGGTGTGTTTTGTATGTCTCATTTCTCTCTTCAGTATGTTCTGCATGGAACAAGAGAAAGATGTTTCTTAATGCTCTAATTAAATGTCAAGCCATCACGCAGATAACCACAGGACACCGTCCTCAGCACATCTGTCAGAGCTGCTATCCATCAACTTTTCCCTTCTAGGTAGAAATGTGATTCCCCCTGGAATCATGTCAACAATTTCGAACTGCAGGGAGTTGGTCTAGTTTGATGTTATTCAAGAAGAAAAGGATTACTGGAAACATGATGGATTGAAGACAAGTCTATTTTGATTGTGTTGGGGTTATGGATCAGAAATCCAGACTTCAAAATGCCAAGCTTTCTACCTTCTTTCTGAATCTCAGGAGCACAAATTGTATTAACTGTGCTAATCACAAGTCCCCATGACACTTGTCATTCTCAAGCCATGTAGGACTTGGTTTATTTTAAAATTATACAAATTAACTGTGATGAATGAGATCACTATGTATACAATGTACCAAGACACGTTCTTGGAAATAAAATTTAAAAAAAATAAATAAAATTATAAATAGCTGTGAACCTACCACCCAACCTAGGAACTACTGAGAACTTACATTTATCTCTGTGCTCCTTCCAAATCCCATCGCCTGCCTCCTGATGAGAATCACAGCCATGAACTTTTATCATCATCCTCTTGTATTTTCCCTCTTTTTAATAGATTAATCCCATATGTATACATAAACTATATACTGCTCCCTGAGCAGTATATAGTTTAGCTTTGCTTACTTCATTTTAATAAGAATATCAATATCAAATAGTTTCCCACAGCTTTCTGCATTTTGTTCAACATTATAGTGTATTTATCCATATTGGTTTTTAGTATCACATTGGTATTGGTTCATTATTTTCACTGTTGGAGAATATTTCTTTTAAAGGAGGAAAGGTTTATTTTGGCTCACAGTTTTGGAAGTTACAGTCCGTGTTTGGTGGGTCAACTGCAGAAACAACACTGTGAAAGGGCCTGCTGCAGAGGAGAGCTGCTCACATCATGGCGGCTGGCAAGTAGAGACTGAAGCAAAGAACTGGGGAAGGAGATCCATTCTTCCAGGCCGTGCCCCAGTGACCTACCTCTGCCGACCAGACCACGCCTCTTAACAGCACATGTAGCTCTGACCCATGATCCAATCACTTTCAAAAGCCCCACCTGTGAGTGTACAAGGATTTGGGGGACATTTTCTATCCAGACCATAATAAGAAAGAAGCATGGTTTGTAGAACCCTGATTTTCTACACCTAGAGGAGAGACTAGGACATAGGATGTAGGCATTTAAACTCAATTTTTATAAATATTTTTACAACTGTGTTCATAGTGGATATTGCCTGGTAGTTTTTTGGTAATTTATTTATAGAATATCTCAATGTGTGACAACTCACTTATCTTTTGTTCTGTCACTAGAAATTAGAGTTGTTTCTGGATTTTGCCTTTTTTGTTTATTATTTTTATTATTACAAATAATACTGCTATGAATATTTTATATCTCTGTGTGCACATAAGCAAGAAACTTTCTTCTAAGTCTTGGCCGTGTAAATCTTTTACTTTACCAGAAAGTATCAAGTTATTTTCCAAAGTGGTGACCTATGTACACCAGAAGTTCAGAAGTAATTCTGCTTTTAGTGTTAGTATAGTCAAATGTTTTGATTTTTCCTTTTATGGCTAGCACTGTCTTTTGGCATTGTGTTTAAGAATGATTTCCTTACTCTAGGACCAGGAAAATATTTGCCTCTATTTTCATCTAAAAGTCTTTAAACTTTGCTTTCTTTGTAATTTTTTTGGAGACAGAGTCTCTCTATGTTGCCCAGGTTGGCCTCAAACTCCTAGGATCAAGCCATTCTCCTGCCTTAGCTTTCCAAGTAGCTGGAAGTATAGGCACATTCTATTGTGCCTGGAAGCTTATTTTTAAATTTTGAAACATTTATTTGACAATAGTACATTTTAAATGTATACAATGTGATGATTTGATATGCATATGCATTGTGTAATGATCACCAAGATCAAACCAACACATGGATCACCACCGTGCTGTACATTAGATCTCTAGGGCTTATGACAGAGCGGGTTCCTTTGGCCAACATTTCCCCACTCCTGGACCCTGGCAACCAACATTCTACTCTCTGCTTTTGTGAGTTTAACAATTTCAGATTCTGCATATAAGTGAGATCATCAAGTAAACTGTCTTTCTGTGTTTGGCTTCTTTCACTTACAAAATTCTTCAGCTTCACTCGTGTTGTCACAAATGACAAGATTTCCTTTATTATATAGCTGAATAATATTTATATAGATCACATTTTCTTCATTCATTCATTCATTCATTCATTCATCAACAGACATTTAGGTTGTTTCCATATTTTGGCTATTGTGAATATTGCCTCAATGAACATGGAAATGATGGAGATCTCTTTGATTTACCGTTTTCATTTCCTTTGGCTATATACCCAGTTGGGGGATTGATGGAAAATATGGTAGTTCTATTTTTAATGTTTTGAGAAACTTCCATACTGTTTTCTATTATGGCTGCACCAATGTGCAATCCCAACAGCACATAAGGGTTCTTTTTTCTCCATACACTTACCAATACTTATTTTCTCTTTTTGGTAATAGTCATTCTAACAGTTTAAAGTGATATCACATTGTGTTTTTTATTTGCATTTCCCTAGTGATTAGTGATGTTGAGCACCTGTACATAAACTTAGTGGTCATTTGTATGTCTTCTTTTGAGAAATATCTATAGAGGTCCTTAGAATCTCTTTAAATCAGGTTATTTTCAATCTAATTTTATGAATTAATTTTTTTCTATTGAGTTGTGGTGAGTCCTTTATGTATTTTGGATATTAATTCCTTATCAGATGTATGGCTTGCAATTTTTTTTTCCAATTCATTAGGTTGCCTTTCATTTTGTTTATTACTTCATTTGTGCAGAAGCTTTTTAGGTCGATGTATTCGTACTTGTTTATTTTTTCTTTTGTTGCCTGAGCTTTTGGCATTGTATTTAAAAAAGAATCATCAAGACCAATGTTAAGGAGTCTTTCCATTATATTTTCTTTTAGGGGTTTTAAAGTTTCAAAAGTTACACTTAAGTGTTTAACCTGTTTGAAGTTTGGATCTAGTTACTGCTGAAGGTAATATTTAAGGTATCTCATCCTGTATTCTTAATGCCCTTGTCAAAGATTAGTTGACCATATACATATGAATTTATTTCTGGGCTTTCTATTCTGTTTAATTAGTCTATATATCTACTTTTATGACTGTACCATATTGTTTTTATTACTATAAGTTTATAATATAGTTTGAGATCATGGAGTACGATGTTTCAGCTTTATTCTTCTTTCTTAGCATTGTTTTGGTTATTTGGGGTCTTTTGAGGTTCCATATGAATTTCTGGATTGATTTCTCTATGTGAAAATGCTATGGGAATTTTGGCAAAGATTGTTTTGAATATATGGATAGCTTTGGTTAGTATAAGCATTTTAACTACACTAATATTTGCAGTGCATGAACATAGAATATCATTTCATTTGTGTGAGTCTTTTTCAATTACTTCTATCGTCTTATAATTTTCAGTGTACAGATCTTCCACCTCTCTGTTTAAATGTATTCCTAACTATTTCGTTCATTTGATGCTATTGCAAATGGTATTATGTCCTTAGTTTGTTTTTTGGATAGTTTGTTGTCAGCACAGATGGTCCCCAATTTGTGACAATTTATCTTACAATTTTTCAATTTTACAATAATGAGAAAATGAGAAATGTTTGGTAGAAGCCACAATTCAGGTTTTGAAGTTTGGTCTTTTCCCAGGTTAGTGATATGCTGCCTGATACTGTATTGCTGCTGTCATGTTCAGTAAGGTCAGCTCATTGAGTGGACTTTTTGGACTTACAGAACTTTGAATTTGTGATGGGTTTATCAGGATGTAACCCCGCTATAATTTGAGGAGCGTCTCTATGTAGAAGTGAAACTGATTTTTGGATGTTGCTTTTGTATTCTGCAAATTTGCCGAATTAGCGTATTAGTTCTAACAGTTTTTGTGAAATATTTAGGGTTTTCGATAGATCAGATCATGCCAGGGCAACTAGAAATGATTTAACTTCTTTTCTAATTTGTATGTCCTTAAGTTTTGTTTTTGACATTAATGGATGCTGCTTTTGTAGTTCCATCTGGAACTACTTTTTCCATATGGTGTGAGGTAGGGACTCAATATTTCACCTCATAAGTATAAGCAATATTTTCAGCTCCAGTTATTGAATAGTCTCAAGTGCCTTCATATCTGTTCTTTTGAATTTTAAATTTTTTCCCTGGAACTTCATAGTAATCATTACTCTATAAGGGGTGGAATATTATGGCTTATATCTAGATGTCCCCCATGAGCTTCATGTATTCATGGGCTGAGCGTTTGGAAGGTGATTGGCTCATGAGGGCACTACAACTGACTTGCTGTCAGGAAGTGGGGTCTGGTCTGAAGAGGTGGGTCACTGAAGGTGTGACCTGGAAGGGTGTACCTCCCTCCCAGGATCACGCTTTCTACCATGCATTCTGCCTTGCAGCCAGCCAACCATAGAGTAAAAGCATGACCCAGAATAAACTTCTCCTCCTTTAAGTTGTAAGTGTTGGGGGTTAGAGATTTAGCTCAGTGGTAGAGCGCTTGTCTAGCAAACACAAGGCCATAAGTTCCATCCCCAGCACACACACACACACACACACACACACACACACAAAAGTTCCAGGTAAATTGTAAGTGTTGGGATTTGCATCCTAGTGACAAGAAAGGGAGTAAGACAACTGGGGATATAGCCCAGTGAAAAGGTCTTGGGTTCCATCTCCAGCACTGCCCCTTGAAAAGAACCTCACTGAAAACAACCGAAGTTAGTGATGTGCAACTTTAAGTCCAGCTATCCAGTAGGCTGAGGCAGGAGGATTGCTTGGTCTCAGGAGTTTGACAGGAGTTTCACAGAAAGAAAAAGAGAGAGAGAGAGAGACAGAGAGAGAGAGAGAGAGAGAGAGAGAGAGAGAGAGAGAGAGAATGTCTACTCCATCTATGCTAAACTAATGAACGTAGGATTTTCCACCTCTGGAGCAGTTTATCAGGAACAGGCAGTGTTGGTGGGAAATGTATCTGGCCTCACCCTCTTTTCTAGATGTCTGATGAGAGTGGGGCTGGACTAGTACTATGGACTTCTTTAGATGACTGAATCAATCAGAAAACCCTGGAGTCAAACTCTTGCTCTTCTACAAGCTGTGGAACCTTGGGACAGTTACTTGAACATTTGAGCCTTGGTTTCAACGATGAAAGTAAGGCTGTACTCTTTTCATAACTGCAGTATGAGCAGTAGAATAGTCACATGCAAAGGTTGATTGAGGGCTCTGTGTTCATGCACTAGTAGGAATCATTGATGTGCGATCCTTTGAGACCCATCATTTATCTTTGATCCATTTATTTATTTATTATTTATTTATTTTTTGAGACAGCTGGATCTTTCACACTCTTAAAGCAATGATAGCCTCTTCAACCGCTTGATATTTCTCACGTTCTCAGCATTATGTTGCGTCTGTTATCTCATCTTCTATCTTAGCCCTTCTCTTTCTTTTTAGTTCCAAGGTACCTGATGATTATTTTCTTATTTTCCTGTTAAAAGTTCTAAAAAAAATATTTTCCTCATCTGTGGAACATCTGTGGGACATTCAGCTCCTTGCCCTGGCCACATCATGGGGTTAGCATGTGAGCCATGGGACGCAATGCGAGTGGAAGCATCTTGACAGTATTATTAGTGCCATCATCACCGCTGTCAGCATTACCAGCCCATCATCCTCGGTGGATGCCCACGTATTTAACAGGGAGAACATCTCCCAAGGCTGGCAATAGGCACCCACAGCTCACAGTATGATAACAGTGAGAACACTGAACATTTGATGAGTTCTTAGTATGTGCGCCAGGCACAGTTTAAGTTCCTTACATGTTTCATCTCATGTAATCCTCACAACAGTCTTATGAAGTGTGTGCCCATTTTACAGGTAAGGAAACTGAGGCACAGAGAGGTTCAGGAACTTGCCCAGGCCAGAAGTGGGACTCGGTCCATGCTGTCTGCCTCTCAGCCTTGATGCTCTGCTCTATCGGGGTCCTCCTGGGCCATAATGATGTGTGATGAGAACTCTGCATATGTGAAAATCACTTTTATGGGGACTTTCAATGTACAGGTCTTCCACCTGTATGTTCCTGTTACCTCTGATTGAGATTGACTTACGGTCTTCATCAGGGTTATGGAGCTAGTTAGTGCCAGATCTCTTTGCACTGCTTGCCGCTGCCTCTTTGGGCGACTTGATGGGTTTTAACTGTAATCCCTCTCCCCTTACTCGCTGTCTCACTTTTGCTGTTGTTTCCAGGAGAGAGGAATGCCTAAACTGTAAAGTTATACTTCTGATGGAAACCTAGGAACATTGGTGTCTTGTGCTATCTCTTCGGCAGCTGGTTTTTCAGAGACTCCTAAAGCGACACTGCTGGAAGGAGGCCTGACCTCCTGTAAGCAGACTACTGGGTGCTCACTGAAGGAATTTTGCAGGTCATGATGCAAGGAAACTGAAACGCAGCCTGGGGCTACAAGGGATGCAACAGGATGTTTCGAGGATATTAAACATGCAATCTTTTCAATCATTCATTTTACACATGCTTGTAGCTGTACTATACTGATATCCACAGTGTGTTTGTGAGAGATAGTATTTGGTAAGACATTTGAGTAATAACGTGACACTCTGCTAATGAAAAGGCTGACACGTTACCCGTGTCAGGTCCCAGCAGTGACACTTTCTACAAAGAATTTATTCTATGTTCCTGATTCTGTTTCCCAGCTCCCGAGAGACCATGTGTGGTATCGAAAGTTCCAGTGCTCTTTCTTCTCCCATTCTTGTTTTGCATTTTCCTTTTGCGTGAGCCATAGTGGGAATTTTCATGTATAACTTGAATTTTGGTGGAAAAGGCAGGATCCTGTAAGTGGTGCGTCTAAGGCAGGTTAACAGAGCATTGGTAGCTTGTGCTCAGTGAAAATTAATCTATCATGACCTTGAGATCCTTAGGAACACACCCTTAGGTCATTGTCACACTAAGACCTTGAGCTCATTGTCTTTCTTTTGAGGAACGCCTTTAAGGTAACTTGCTTTACTACTTTACATGTATGACTGTCCCTTCTCGGCACAGACAGTGGTGCAATTTTGGTTCTGTTGTGAGCTTTCCCCAAGGAAACTCCAAGCTGTGAAGATGGGGCAAAATGAACTTTTAGAAAACCAAACTGAAAAGAGAAACGGCTCTACAAGGCCTTTCCTGGAGTCTTCCACAAGCTACCCGATTTGTAGTTTTAGCAGTGGATTTCCGTCTCCTTTTATTTCTCCTTCAGGGAAAAACAGCTGTGGTATTAGAATGTTGAAGTTCCATTAAGTCATTTTGAACATGCTTTCATATACTTATTGGCCATTTGCACTTCATCTTTGGGGGCGTCTTTGTTGAGTCCCTTTGCCTATTTATTTATTGGGTTACTTTTTTGGTGTTAAGGTATTTGAATTCTTTGTATATTATGGATAGTAATCCTCTGAAGAGTAGTTGGCAAAGATTTTTCTCCCGTAAAGAGACAGTGTAAGTTGTCTCTTTACACTTGTTGATTGTTTCTTTTGTTGTGTAGAAGCTTTTTAATTTGATGTAGTCTCATTTGTTGATTCTTAATATCATTTCCCGTGCTACTGGAATCCTATTCAGGAAGTCTTTTCCTGTGCTTGTGGCTTCAAGTGTTGGGAAATGCAAATGAAAACTATATTGAGATTCCATCTCAGTTTAGTCTCAATGCTATCATCAACAATACAAAAAAAAAAAAACCAACAAACAGTGAATGCTGGTAAGGATATGGAGGAAAAGTAATCTTTCTACTCTGTTGGTGGGAGTGCAAAGTGGTATAACCACTACAGAAATCAGTATGGATAGTCCTCAAAAAACTAAAACTAAAAATACCATTTGACCCAGTTATTCCTAACTCCTTGGTATCTTCCCCAAAGAATTAAAGATGGTGTACCCATGTATGTATACAGAGATACATACATATCCATGTTTATAATGGCACAATTTGCAGTAACTAAGCTGTGGAAACAGCCTAGATGACCATCAACAGGTGAATGGATAAAGAAAATGGGATGTATTCACACACTGGAATATTATTTAGCCATAAAGAAGAATGAACTCATGTTATTTGCAGGAAAATGAATGAAATTACAGATCATCATGTGAAGTGAAATAAGACAGACATGGAAAGTTAAATGCCACATGTTTTCTCTTATATGAGGAATGTAAAATTTTTTTAATTAGAGAAAAAAATTTAAAATGGAGAGATGACAAGACAGTAAAAGTTAGACTATTAGAGATGAGGACAGGTTGCAGAGGAAGATAGACAGGAAAGGGGAAGCACGGTGGACAAAAATATTCAAATTAAATGTGTGCACAAATACACCAAAAGGAAGCCTATTCTTCTGTATAATGAATATGCACTAATAAATAGTTTTATGAGGAAGAATCATAATTTCGAAGGACTGTTTCAGTCAGCACGAGATTGGAGAGGCCAGCTCCATGTGAAGCGGAGCCCTGGAGCAGTCAGATCCTTCGGCCCAAACAAGGGGAAGTTTCGAGAAGGAGTAAGTTCCAGTCTCTCTGAGGATGATCAGGTAGCGCTGAGATGAGCTGTTCGGATGGGATGTCATCAGGGACTTTGAGTTGTAGTGATTTGACTTTACACTTTTTTGCTAATGACAGATCTCAGCCAATCTGGCAAGTGACTGGAGAACTTGTATAGTGAAAATGCTTGTGATAGTTTTCAAGTTAGCTTCTCCTAATGTCACTTTTACTGAATTACGTCTGGATAACTGTAATGGCTTAGGACTGATCAAGGCCGTACCCTCAGAGAATACCTTGGTGAGTTTGAGTTACTTAGGAAAGCATGTGGTAATTGAAATCTAGACTCTCTTTCACTTGTTTTTTCTGTCCATTGGCCAATTCCATTATCTTTGTGATCCTTGGATCTCTTTTCTAGGAAGAAAGTGCTTTTCGGCGGCATAAAGCTGCCCCGAAAGAAGGAGCCCACGACAACCCCCGGCAGTCAGGATGTGCAGTGAGGGTGCTAGGGTCTGGCCAGTTCTGCCAGCTGTGGGACTCCTCTGAGGGAGGAACTCCCTGTAGGGCTGCCTAAGATTGTGTCTTTTCAGTGTCCCAGGCTGTGCTTCCCTGTGCTGACTTCTGCTTCTTGCTGCTGTTCCTTTCCTGGGTGTGGGCTGCACACCGTCCTCAGAAGGCGCTCCCTGCTCGCCCTCTTTCCTTCTCCTTCGTCCTCCCGGGAGGCCCCGAACTAACACGGTTCCCACATGCGCTCCCAGGCGCCATGCTGCAGTTTATTCAGCAGTGTCTCTTCCTGTGCAGTTTCGGTCAGGTGTCGTGGAAGCACTGGCTCCCGGAGTGTTCGAGCAGAAGAGGGCCTCAGCCCCTGTGTACCGAACCACCCCACTTTACAGAGGAAGCAACAAAGATGAAATTGACTTGCCAAAGGTCACAGTACACCTGAACAGCAAAGCCGAAGTAATGTGTTCAATTGGTACACGTTAATTCAAAATAGTTTAAAAGTTTAGCATAAAAACCAACCAACAAACAAAAAAAGTCCTGGTCTCTTGACCCTGAGTCCAATGCTTTTCCACAGCAGCTCTTAAAAACTTTCTGTCCAACACAGTCCAACATTTGTGACAAGGAGAGTGCCTTCTTAATCTGAGGAGATAATTTTTATTGGGCACTCTGAAACCTATGTCTGGAATCGGTGTCTTTAATCCCTGCTCAGCTTGGCACATTCAAAGGTCACTAAATTTGTATTCTGTTCACTGTCCAACCACTCGGGAAGAAATATCCCCGCCTTGGCTGTGCTTAATTTCTGAATCCAGTGCTTTGGCCTCTGCCGTTGAGAAGCTGACATTAAAATCGTGTCAGAGCCTTGGCCTCTCTGTGCCACTCTGGGTGCCCCATACAGTTGACTTCATGCACTCCTTCCTTCTTGCCCAGAGCTTCTTCCCTGTCTCTGCCTCTTTTTCTAGCCCAGGGAACCAGATCCAGAAAGAGCGAGAAGGAGACTTGCTCCTCTTTCTTCCTGGACCCGTAGTCAATGCTAACACAGCACTGCAGTTCAAAGGAGGCAAGACAGTTTCTCTGCTGTCACGTCCCTGCCTTAAAGGGTTGAGGCAGGGTGAAAAGAGATAACGCATGTAAAACACTCACTGACTGCCAGCCAGTGCAGAGACCAGCTGTCGGCAACCCCCACCCACAGGGCCTCTGCTGCCTCTCTTAGCACCGTGGGGCTAAAGAGTCCTCCTGAGCAAACGAGGAGAGCAAAGTGAGCCTTTGCATCTCCTGATGTGTTTCATATTTGTAATTCCTTTTCAAAGCATCCCAGCCCAATCTCCAGAGTTTGGGGGTAGACCTACAACTGTCACTCTGTCTGCCCTAAGAAAAAAAGATTCCTTTGCCTTCCCCCATCCATTCCCTGTCATTACTCTTGAATTGCTAGATTTGTCGGTACTTTGCATTCATCCCCACTCCAGGGCTGGTCCTATATAGTAACCTAGCGTCTCCCCTGTGCCTTCCTCCCTTGCTTTCATGGCATGGAGGGGCCCGGAGGTGGGGAGAGCCCCCTCTCTGCCCTTCAGACATCCCAATGGGGAGGGTATTTGGGCAGATTCAGTGTCACCCTGAGAACGATTCGTGAGCTTCTCCTCCAACTCCTTCTTTCCAGCTCCAAGGGTTGGTCAGAAAAGGAAGAGGAGAAAAGGAGCATGAAAGAACCATGTACGCATCCTGTTATTCTGCTGCTCTTGGACCTTTCCCCTCTCTGCATGCCGGGAGTGATGCTGGAAGATGTAGGCAGAGAATTTTCTCTTTCCTCATTGAAGTGGCAGTCCATTTTGAGGGTGAAATTCAAGAGTGGTTCAAAGCCAGTTTTTGGCATTTGCAAGTTATTCTGATCTTGTATCAAGCACAAATCTCAGAATAGAGGTAACATCCCAGCATGCAGTGTGATAGAGTAGGGGTTGTGGATTTAGCTCAAGTGGTAGAGTGCTTGACTAGCAGTGTGATAGGGTAGCAACATGATGACGAAGAAGGACATCTGACCCTGGGTCCAACTGGGGATCTGCATCTGATAAGCCAGGTGACACTGGGCAGACCCCTTCTGCTCTGTGGACTGGTTTCCTCTGTGTAGAAGTAGGACGTTGGGCTAGACAGAGCGCTTCGTGCTGCCCCAGGGCTGCCCTGTCCACCTTTGCTGTCTACTTTGCACAGCAAAAGAAATCACCAGCACAGTGGGGCAAAAACCCACAGACTGGGAAAAAAATTTTGCCAGTCGTTCCTCAGACAAAGGTCTAACATCTAGAATATATAAAGAACTCAAAAAAAAATCAGACCCCCCAAATTTAGAGACCCAGTCCAAAAATGGGCATCTGAAATGAATAGACACCTCTCAGAGGAAGAAATAAAAATGGCAAATAAATATATGAAGAAATGCTCAACATCACTAGTCATTCGAGAGATGCAAATCAAAACAACGTTAAGATTCCACCTCACTCCAGAAAGAACCGCGTATATGGGAAAATCAACCAATAACAAATGCTGGCGGGGCTGCGGAGAAAAAGGCACCCTCCTCCACTGTTGGTGGGAATGTAGACTGGTCCAGCCACTGTGGAAATCAGTGTGGAGATTCCTCAAACAACTAGAACTAGAGGTTCCATTTGATCCAGTTATCCCCCTACTGGGGATCTTCCCAGAAGAATTGGAATCATCATACCACAGCAATATATGCACAACCATGGTCATAGCAACACAATTTCTAATGGCTAAGTCTTGGAAACAACCTAAATGCCCAACAACTGATGAACAGCTAAAGAAGATGTGTTTTTTCTATACAACAGAGTATTACTCTGTCATAAAAAAGGATAAACTTGAGATATTTATAGGTAAATGGATGCACCTTGAAACATACTCTAAAGTGAAATAAATCAGACACACATGAGTACATATTGAATTGTTTCTCTGATATGAGAAACCATAACTGTAAATAAGGACAAAAAAGTAAAATAGATACTATGTAAAAGAAAGATAATATTCAATAGGGAGGAGAATTAGAAAGGCAGGAGAGGGAAAAGAAGGAAAGGAAAAAGAAGAGAAAGGGAAAAGGGAAAAATGTAAACAAATCTATTGTAAACAGGGAAGGGAGGGGGAGTGGAAGGGAGGGGAGGGGAAGAAGCGGGGGAACCAAGATGTATCATGTACAGGTACAAATTAACTATGATGAATGTGATCACTATGTATACAATGCACCAATACATGTTCTTGGTAAATAAAATTGAATTAAAAAAATAAAAAGCAGCATTAAAAAAGGAATAATATCCAAATCCTCATGAGAAAACATCCTTGCTTAAAACTGTGGAATCCCTGGGAGATTTTCCAGGTGAACCAGCGGGCATTCCCAAGAGCGATTGGGAGGTGGTCTTGAGTGGGGAAGAAGCCCTTCCAAATCCTCATCAGTCACTCACAGAATGAGGCCACAGTTTTTAGCACATTTTCCCCAGTGTTATTTTAGAATTTGTTGCTTATAAAGTGAGTGAATCTGTTGAATTCATAATCTTTTCAAAATCTTGCTATATCTTACAGTGTGTTCTTGAGATTAAATTGTTTCCTTTCCATTAAGAGTGCTTATATATTTTTCTAGTGTTAAACAATGGGAAATATGAGCTAGATACAATATAATATAATTCTATAAACTTATTTCCCTTAACACAACTCTTTATGACAAGATTAGCTATATCAATCACAGAACTATTAACTAAAATGTTCCCATGTGCAAAATGAACATTTAATTTTGAGCTTTCTTACATGACTCACAGATATTTGTTGCCAGTGTTTTAATTCAATCTCTGTTCAAAGGCTTCCGACAGTCACAAAAAAGTCATTAAAGGTATTACTTCAGGAGAAGCGTGAAAGTCGAAGCATCAGGATTTGTGTCTCAGTTGTTACTGGGCAGCACATAGTCTGAAGTGGGACAGGTTCTGGAATTGTCAGGAAGCCTCATTAAACTGAGAGTTTTGCCAGTTACTGCGACAAATGGGCTTCAAATGGTAGAACCCGGAGGGAGGCTTGTGAGAAGCAGGAGAGGTGCCGAGTTTGAGACTGCTCATGGGTTCCTCCACCTTGAGGCTGAGAAGAGATGATTGGAGGGAAAAGGAGCAATACAAGGAGGTGGGATGGGGAGACTTTAGCAAGTTCCTGGGCCTGGGGCAACACACCTTCACTTCACATGGTCAACAGAGCAGATGGATGACTTGCTTATTGAACAGGAACTCCTGGAAATCTACATTTTCCTGCAGCTTCCTCCTACTACCCCCGCCCCTCGGACCATGTCCACGGTGAAAAGTAAAAGACTCTTGCCCCACGGTGCAGGTACCCGAATCAGAACCTTCACAGAATTTGTCCTTCAGCGTCCTCAGGCAGGCCCTGGGAGGTAGACAAGGGTCCTGATTTTCATGGGCTGTAACAAAGTGACTTGCTCAAGGCAAACAGCACAGATCCATATTTTTGATTTCATTACTTCCTCCTCAGCCTCAGGCACAGTATAGAACAGCAAACAGATTGCAATCTATGGAATCAGAAGCCTGTTAAGATAACTCCTAAGTTGAGTACATTTGTAAATCATCCAGATACTCTTCCTACAACTCTTAGTCAAAGTTTCCAATTGGACATTGTGTCTCTATCTTCTGGAGTCTGGGCCAGGCAGAGTCATGAAGAAGCCAGAGGATGCGAGAGGAGTTAAACATTTGCTCCAGGGCACACATGAACACGAGAAGGTGGTGGATATAGTCCCTCCTCATGCCTAAGAGGTAAGTGTCATTCTGCCCTGTAGGCATTTAACAAGCCAGGACTCTCTCCTTGACAATATCTATACATGGGAACAAGAATCAATCACTTCAGCTTCCTTGGGGCTGCTTGCTAAGTAATCCATCAAATTGCTGAAAGGGTAATCCAATTTAGTGGGCACAATGACGAAGTACAGTTATCTGAGTCATTGTGCCGTGTACTCAAGTGGGTAACTGAAGAGTTGATCAGAACCAAACTGCCAAAATAATTGAATAAAGAAGACAGATCTGGTGCAGTGCGACCTTTGGGTGCGTGTGTGGGGAGTGAGGGGGACGAAGGTAGAAGGGGGGCTCACAGACACCAGGCAGTCAGACTCTAACTCCAGGCCAGGAATGCCTTCCTACCAACAGGGCTGCACACACGGGCACAGACTGACTCCATGGGGAGGAGGCACCTGCCAGGCCTGGGCAGTGCCCAGAGATGGAGAGACCCCCCTGGCAAAGGCACTGCAGAGGAGCGTTAGGGTAGGGTTAGGGGCGAGTCCTCCATCAGAGGCTGATCTGAGTTCTTCTGTAAGAGTCCCCAGGCTACTATGGCCCCCGGGCCCTAGCAGCTCCTCCTTCTGTGCCATGAAAAGATGCTCATGAAGGTTCCAAGATAGGGACCTGGGCCCACAAACGGCAGATAGGGCCAGGGTTTCTCCTTGAATGGGTGTGATGCACTTAAATTGGTGATTGTCATTTTCTTGAGGGAGGAGATATTACTTTGTGTAACACACTCTTCTTGAAGGGGGTATGAAGGTGAGGCATGTACAGCCTGTACCCTAAAATCATTATGGCCTAAGGAAAGACATGTTTAGCCAGCTCTAGAAAAGGTTCGTGAGTAGCAGGAATAGATGACAAAGCGTGAAAAGTGCGGTGAGAGTGATTTGCAGACTTCTGGGAGCATGGAAAAGGGAGGCTGATTTGGATGAAGAGTGTCTGGGAGTCACCATGAAGGAGGTGGCATTTGGCTCACATGAACAGAAGGGATTTTGACGGATGCCAAAACCCTAGAGGCACAGAGGTATTATGACAAAGACAGGAAACTGAGGGTACAGTAACGTCAAGCAGGGCACAGGATGCCTGGATTGCAATCCCAGCTTGGCCAGACAGGAGCTATGACTTGGATAAGTTGCTTAGTCTCTACGTGCCGCTCTACTCCATCTTTAAAACTGGGATATCACTAATATCTCCCTTGCGATCTTGTGAGGAAGACCAACTAAGTTAATGTAGGTGAAACGTTCGGAGCATTGCCCAAGACTCGGAAGCCCTCTGCATGTTTCTGCCATTATTTGTATTCATGTATGGGGTAGTCAAAACCCATTTACATTTTCGCTCTTATCACATACTGAGGTAATGAGTGTCCTGCTTTTAATTACTCACAGCTTAATGAGGCAGACAATAAAAATGGAACATTGTTTTCCTAATTAGAGTGTTGGAAGAACATAAGTTATTCCTCATTTACTAACAAATAGGCTGCCCACCAAAACCTTGTTTGTTCATCCTATGTTTGCATCTCAGAGGACATTTGTCCCTGGTGATACTGTAATCAGGGGTGGCTGGGTGATGCCAGGCACAATAGAGCAAAGCACCAGGCCCAAGGCCACCAGCGGGAGTTCTGGGGTCTCGAAGTGGAAGGCAGGAGGCAAAGAAGACTCTTACCCAAAGTTGGAAATGGGGCAACTCTCTTCAACTCAACTATTGTTTCCTAAAGAACTCAGTGTGCCTGGCACTCTGCTTGGTACTGGAGCGGGATTTCACTGATGAACTCATCTGCTCTTGTCTTCCAGGGGGTTCAACTGACTGGGTCTTTGTCCTTCTTTCTCTTCCTGATCTTCAGTCTTCTCAGACCGGACCAGGCTTTTCCCTTTAGTGCCCTTCAGGCTTGCTCCATACTCTCTGCAGAAAACAAAAAGGGGGCAGCAGTTGTAAGACAGCTCAGGATCAGGAGCAAAACAATTGAGTTGAACAAAGTCACTAGATGTTGGAGCTAACGAACAGGGAGAAAAACCCACTCTTCCCTCTGGCCCCTGGTTCACCTTGCTCTGTGCCCCGCTGAGCTTACATGCTCTGGGAGAGTGTCAGGCCATTTGCACAGGAGTTCTCTCACAGTTCATTGGGACGCCAGCTAGAGCACCATTTGTAAGTCAGGAGACCGATTCCATTGACCGATCCAGCATCCTCTTCTTTTCTCTTGCAGCTAGTGCGCGCGTACACACACACACACACACACACACACACACACACAGTGAACGGAGGAAGGGAGCTCACAGTTCACACACAGTCCTGGTGGAGATAGGACCATGCAATACCTTGATCTTGTTGACCCAACATCAGGCTGGTAGGCCTAGTAGGTGACCCAACATCCTTCAAGGCCTGAAAGAGTGGAACTGGTGACAAGCACAGCCCCCCGGGGTGGAATGTATCACCACCTGCATCCTCCCCCAGTGTGCTCAGAGGGCAAAAATGTCTTCTCCCAGAGGTGGTGAAAAGTTTCATATGGCCAAGAAGGTTTCTGTTGAAATGAATTTACTGTTACAAAGGTGCTGAATTAAAAGCTAGCCTCTAGGGTTTCTGATTTCCACATAACTAAGTGTCTGGCTATTGTCATATATCAACACCATGCCATAGACAAAGGAGAAAGGTTGCTCTGCAAAAGCTAATGCAAACAGGCATCGGGTTCCCTTCTAGGGAAACTTATTTAAAAACTCTCAAGAGAACAAATCCCTATCGTTCATGGAACAATTGATCAAGGGTGACTAAGTGTGGCTCCACACTGATTTGTCTTGCATAACAACAGAGCTGCTTGTCTGAAAGAATGATAAATAAATCTTAAAGCCACCACGTTTGGCAATATGTGAGCACAACTCCAGGCTTGATTCTTGTGACTTACTTATTGTATTAATTTTTTTTCTGGAGAAAGAATTTTCGTTCTTAGAATCGGGACAGACTGCTGCACAGAACAGCAGTGTGCTTCCAGAACAGTTAATGTGCTTCCAAATTTCACTGGTAATTTTTTAAAGAGAAACTTATAGTGACTTTAAGAATGTAGAAAATTGATGAAGGCAAATGAATCCTCAGATCCATTAGATGAAATCACTCGTGTTTTCCAGTTTGCTAGGAGAGAATCTCGGAATTTTACAGAGATAATATTGAACAGAGCCAGCAAGACCATTTGAGCCAACAGAAAGAACATTTGTTTTTAAGCGAATATTTAATCAAAGTCTAATCAAACTTTCCGGGTGGATCACCAATGGAAAACACAATGGCTGAACGAAGAATACGCTTTGGTAGCAACGTCTGTCTCGGAGGAGGTGGGAGGGACCCCACTCCAACCCTGAGCCCACCCCTGGCACTTTCCCTTCCATGGTTCTCTACTTTGATCTCAGAACTTGTACTGTGCTCCTGCCTGGAATGGGGAGGCCAGGAGGGAAGGGTCCAGAGTAAATGTCTGCTTTACGAGCTTCTGTTCCTCTGCTCAGCTCTTAAATGCCAACATTTCTCAGGCCTCTTTCCTCAGACCATGTGTTCTCCAGGGTAAGGCTCGGTCATTTTTGTGGCCTTAGTTACAAGCGGCATGTATGATCCTGTATACCCAACTACCTGCTATTGTCTTTATCAAAATGTCCTTCAAACTCAGCACATTTTCCTTGCATATTTGTTTTGTGTTTCTGATCCTGATTAAGGGCATCTTCATTTGCTAATCCCCTAATCCATGAACTTGCAAGTCCTTCTAGCCTCCTCTGTCTCCCAATCCTATATACAATCTATCATCAGCTCTTATTGGTTCTAAATACCCCCTCTAATCTGTCAATTTCTCTCCTTCCCCACAACTTTGACTTTTAGTCCAAATCATCTGGTCTCTTGCTTAGTCCTTCACTTCCCTTTCCCCCTTAGAATCTATTCTCCTCCCTACACCCAGAACGATGCTGCTGAGCAAAACAAAACAAAACAAAACATACTCCCTCCTTTACAATGGTGCACCAATTCCCCACTGACTACAGAATCAAGTCTGGCCTTGCCTCTCTCCACACAGAGACTCCTTATTTCTGCAACACATACCCTGGCTTTTCCAGGCCCTGTCATTTGGGACCTGCTATCCCCCTGACCAGTCTCCAGTGTAGCCAAGATTACAAGCTTTGGACTCACAGATCTAGGTTCAAATCCTGGTTCCGCCTTTTATCTGCACTGTGTTACTTTAGTCAAGTTACTTAATCTCTCTGCACCCTAGTTTCCACACCTCTGAACTGGAGACAATACAGAGCACCGAATGCACCAGAATAAGACATTATTAATCCCTGATTTTTCTACTGAGTTAGTGCCCATTTGAGACTCAGGTTAAATCTCACCCCTGCAAAATTTTCCTAGCTAATTACACCATAGTGGGTCATTTTCTCTCCTTCGTATTCCCATGGGTGCTGTTTTGGTTCATATCTAGATGTCCCCCTTGAGCCTTTGGGAGGTGATTAGGTTACAGAGGCTCACAACTGACTTGATGTTAGGAGGGGCCCTGGTCAGAAGAGGCGGGTCAATGTAGGCATGACCCAGAAGCTTACATCTCCCTTCCCAGCCCCTCCCTTGGCTCTCTCTGCTTCCTGGCCACCATGAAATTTTTGTTCAGACACAGTTTTGTCACTTGCCCACTTGTTATGCCTGCGTCCCCTCCCTAGCAGCTGGCACAACACTCGGCACAAGCATTTGTTGAATGGTGAGTGAGCGAGGCAGACATTTGGAATGCTGGGTTAGTGCTCCAGATTTGAAGGCATAATATATGACAGGACAGCCCGAGCCATGTGAAGGAAGGGATTCCTTGGCACTCTGGGGTACCATCAGTACTTGTATTTAGAAGTAGAACTGCTGGCCAAAGTTTTGTTTATCTATAATTCCGCCTTTTTGTCCTTCTCTGTTCTGTGAGGAGTTTCCAGAGATAATTCCACCTAAATACCCAGAGCAGTCAGTGTTCGCCACACCCCTCTGATTCACCAGACTCTTTCTTTACCTCCTGATGAAGGAAGAAAATAGAGGCACTTTCTCGTCACAATTATGCCCTGACTTCCTGGACCTCGGTTTCCTTACCCGTTACTTGGGGCCTCACTAGGCGATTGCACAAGTCCTTCTTAAGGCAGAAGTCCTGTCATGATAAGCACGCTTGGCCTGTTGGTCTTTAGAGGTCATCCAGTGTTTATTCTTACCATCTCCCTTTGTGATGTGAAACCTCCGTGTTTTGGATTCAGCTGAGGCCGGAATGACACTGTCAGTTGCACAATTTCCACAGAAGTTGCAGGCAGTTCCCGTGGATCCAAATTCCTTGCTCTATCCAGTTATATGGCCTCTCGTGTAGACCACACTGAGCAGCATGCACATCTTGGTGTGCCTTTGAAGAAGCAATGTGTCTATTGCATGCATGTTCTCAGGGTTGCCATGGTGGCGAGCAGGACTCCAGGCAGTGAAGAAGTCCCTGGGTGACGTAGGGGAGAAGGCGCAGAGCCCTTCGGGGTGGTCTTTGGAAGGAGGAAGCTCTAGGTCTCACTGTCTCACACAGTGCCAGGGACAATGGAAATAAAAACAACAGAACGAAGTCAAACACTGAGATCCTCACTTAAACTCGTGAAGGCAGAAACTCTTTATAGAATTCAGTGTCATCAATACAGTATTTGAAGATGTCTCAGATTTGCATACTTGATTACTGCCCTGCATCTTCAAAAATAGATCATCTTAAGCTTAACGAATGCCACATCTGAGAATGGAATTAGGTTATATATTCCACTAACTCCTACAGTCTAAGGATCTTAAGGATCATTTAGTGTCTGTCTTAATTTTACATTCATGGAAACTAAGCTTTAGAGAAGTGGAGTAACTTGTCCAAGGTCACATAGAAAGTTGGAGAGTCAGAAGCCCCAGCTTGCTCAGCTTGTAGCCCAAATTCCTTTTCAGCAAATCTTGTATTATCTGTTTAATTCCAGAGGCTAAGCTTGACAATATCTCAGTGAAAGAGAATAGAAAAAAAAAAAAGAAAGTTGCATTTATTATCTGTTTAAAACAGAAAGAGTACAAAAACCAAAATGACTCTTAAATTACAGCCATGAGTCAGTTAAAGCAATATGAAAAGATCATCTCCATACCCACACACATACACACCCTGCTTGCCGTGATAAACGCAGATCTGTAAGTGATCGAAGCCAGCCCTGGGTCTGGAATAGCCTTTTCTGGGAATATATATACAAACTTTGGCAGGAGTTCAATCAGCACAGCTCAAACACCACACCCACACCAAACCCTGGGCAATCTCAGTCTGCTGTCAAAAGCAGACATTTCCTGGGAACTTGGGAATGATGGTTATGGCACCCTGTGGCCCTGAAGACTTACAGGCTAATCTAAGTGAATTCGATTAAGCAAATGGGTATACTGGAATAAGCCTTAAGTTTCCATCATTTTATCATTCTTTGTGAAAGGTGATTAAGTATCAAATATGATCTAATTAGGAAAATGGCCTTATAGTTCATTTCTTCTTCCTCTTCCTCTGACTCTTCTTTTTCCTCTTCTTCTTGGTGCTGGGAATTGAACTCAGAGTCTTGCGCTTGCTAGGCAAGTGCGCTACCACTGAGCTAAATCCCCAACACATTCGTATCTTTTCAAAAGCTAGAATTCAGACTTAGAGGAAGAGTTGGTTTGTTTCCTATATTTTATAACTTGCACATACTTGTGATCAAAATACCCACTGGCTTTGGATTTTGAACACTCTAAAAGGATCATTTTGAAAGGTATGTAACAGTGATGAAGGATCAGTGTCACATAAGATGATGACTATTCCTGTGGAAAGAGGACCTCAGACAGTAGTTGTGCCACTGAGAGTAGAGTTCATGGAATCCATCACCTAAGGCATGTGGATGTCTGGGGGGGGCTCACTGCCTGGGAGACTTTCTCCAGAGTCCACTGCAGGAGAGAGGGGAAGATGGTTTGAGCTCTCATCTCTGTGTCACAGTTTCTTTACAGTTTAGGGATTGAGTAGGGTTGAGTCTGAGAGTAAAAGGTATTCAGGTCCTATTGCTGAATGGAGGTTGGCCAGTCAGGTACTGACTCCAGTTCTCAGTAAAGATGTGGCCAAATGGAAAAGAAAGATGAGGACATAGAATACCAAAACATGATGGATCATGACATGAATGACAAAGGAAATCCTGATTTTAAAAAGGGAGTTGGTAGTTGATAAACTTGAAGGTAATTCCACAGAATTAGCATAGAACAAAATAGAAATACACTTGGAAATGTCTTGCAGACCCAGTTACTCAGTTCCAACCTCAGGTTGCCCAACAGAAGAAATAGCATTCCCTGAGAGGAATAGTGCCAGGAAGATGCCACAACTTCTGCTCACTCAGAGACTTTTGGAGCTGATCAACAGCATTTATACAATAGAGTGTGTAAGTCCTAGGTGCAAAGAGCTTATTGGAAGGAATTAAAATGATACAAAGAAAGAATTGGGCTGTTCAGGAAAATGGCCTTGAATGTTACATTGCAGAAATGAGTGTGTGCATCGCATTAGGCATGTGATGGAAAAGAGGAGGAAGATGCAAATTAGAGTGTTATGGTTTGGACCTAAAATGTCCCCCAAAGGCCAAGTGCTTGGTTGCCAGCTGGTGGGCTTTTGGGGAGCCACTGGACCATCAAGACTCTAACTTCAGCAGTGCATCCATTGATGGATTTGTAACTTGATGACATTATTGGAAGTTGATGGAAATTCAGGAGGTGGTGCCTAATTGAAGAGAGTGGGTCACAGGGGCATGGCTTTGGGGTCTAGGGATTATATCTTGTTATAGCCAGCTGACCATGTACTGAAACCTCTGAAATTGTGAGCCAAAACACACCTTTCCTCCTTTAAATTCACTTTTTCAGGTACTTTTTCATAACAACAAAAATCTAATACAGAAAATTGCTATCTGGAATATGGTCATTGCTGAAACTCTGTCTATGTGATTCGGAAGCCTTTGGAACTGGTTTGTGGGAGGAGATTGGAAAAGTTTGGTGGTGTGGGCTACAGAAGACTTAGAATGCTGTAAGCAGAGCTTGATGGGTGATTGCAGCCAGAGCTGAGACTGTTGATAGGAATGCAGACTGTAAAGGCCAGGTTCATGAGGTTTCGTTTAGAACAAGGACTCCATTGGCAGCTGGATAGAGGCCAGATTTTCTGGCAGAAAGTTTGTCTTCATTTTGCCCATGCCCTGAGACTTTGCAGGAGACTGCGATTAAGGGTGGTGGACTAATTAATCTGGCAGAGGAAATTTCAAAGCAGCCCACTGTTCAAGCTGTGGCATGCGTACTGATATATGCTTTCAGCCATATTTACAGTGAGAATAAGGAGCAAAAAGCACAGTGGAAAGATTTGAGAAGCTTGTAGTTTGGCCAGAAGAGGACTACATTTAAAGTTGGGGCCAAAGAAAGTGTAATCAGTGAAGAGATTAGCACCATTACAAAGAGGCCAACTGCTTGGTGCTGCAACAATAAGGAAAGATGCCTTCAAAACATCTCACGAATTGGCCTGACCCCATCCACCAAGGCTCAAGAGTACAAAAGTATAAATTCCTTTGAAAGACTTTGCTCTGAGAGGAGAGTGCAAGGGAACCCTTCTCCCACAGAGCTGCTTAAGAAGATGTTTCCCGAGGATTTGTTTTCCCATGCTCAGACTTCAGGCACCTGGAGGCCACTGCAGTTGTTGTCTAAGATGCAGCTGGTAGCAGACCTTGGCATAGTCCATATGAAGCTGGTTTTGCAGGCATGAAGAATGCAAGTGTCTCAGGCATTTTGTCACAGTGACGAAAGGATGACTAAGATGGAGGGGAAGCGATTCTGCCTGTATTCATATTGAAGATAATCGTCCTTTGTGATGTTTCTTCTAGAAACCACAGGCAATAAAATGGTCGGGCTAAGGCAGGAGGAATGTGCTCCACTTCTTCACCTCTCCCTCGTGTCTTCATTCATGTAAATATGATACCATCTCTTCTACTTTCAGATCATTCTAGCAAAAGTCACTATTATTTATTCATCAGTTCAATAAATATTTAGTAAGGATCTACTCACTACTTTGTACTCACCTAGGCACTAGAAACCTAAAGATTAGATGGGATTAAACAAGACCCCTGCCCTCAAGAAGCTTCAGGGTGTGTAGGAAGAAGTATTTATATAATCAAGGAAGTTCTGTAAAGTTTTAATGTGTTATGACAGGAGGCTTTTGGTGACAGAGTGGCTGGGGCTACTAAGGAGGCAGTGGTCCATTCCTGAGGAGAGGGTCAGGAAACATGGGCATATTTCTTACTTAGGTAATACCTAATAAGAATTCCAAGAGAGACTCCGAAGCCCAACTTTTCCCTGTCCCTACATCCAGCCTCTCACCTCCTACATACATCTTGGATTTGTTTTGTCCTCTCCATCTTCCCATTACTTAGTTCCAGCATCGCTATCCCTCTTGAGTGGTTGTAGTTCTCACTGGGCCTCCAAGGAATTGTGGTTGAACTGGTTTCAGATACTGCTTGAAGAGTCTTCCCAAGGCAGATGAGGTTTTTTCTAGATCTCCCTGGTGTCCCCTAGCTGCCTGTTGCTGCTGCCAGGGGAATGGCCCAAAAGGTTTCCAGTGGATCTTCTCAAGGGTCCCCTGCCCAAGACCCTTGTTGCCCTGGCATCACTTGCTTTCAGTTCCTCTGCCAAGCACCCAAGCTGCAAGGAAATATTTTCATTTTATTTATAACTTCTAAGATGTTCAATTAGGTGACATGTTTTTAGGCATGTCACTCCCTGCATTTGAGCCCTTGGTTATCTACGCTTGACAAATTGTGATGAAGAACACAAGGGGAAGACAGGGTGCTTGGTGAAATGACTCTCAAGTCGGGAGCTGGCATAGTGTTAACATACCCTGTGACCAGGGAGAGACTATATCATATGTTCAGGCCTTGACAGCCCCACCAGGACAAAGAGGCAATAGGTGAAAAGCTGCATGACCTGGTGAATCAAGACAAGGCATTTCAAGTCAGTTAATCTGATGCTTGGCTGAAGAATGCTTTACAAAACCTTAACCATCACAAAACTGTGGAGAACTTCTTACAAATCACCACGTGTAACATTGGCCCTAGAAAGCAGTTGCAGTATTTCCCAGGCTCAGACTAGTCGGGACATCTTGGATTAGTGCACAAACCAATCCAAAGTGATTTCCATGTCTGAAAAGACTAATTACAGCCAACATTATGCCCTGGGCAGGTAACTGGCAAGAAGAAAGGGCATTTCTTTTGTCCAGTGGCTTTCTTTTGGGTGTCTGTCCCCACGTAGGGATGATTCTGGGTGTGCTTGGCCTGGAGTCTACCCTGAAGAGGGGAAGCTCCATGCTCTTAGATGGGCTGCTTGTGGACTTTCTTACCTGTGCAGCAAAGAAAGCCTGTTTTCTTTCTTCTTCTTCTTCTTGCTTCTGTATTATGAATTGCAAGACTAAAACTGAGCTGTTCAATAAATATTCCTTTTTATTACTGCACCTACCAGAGACCCAGGGCTTGGCTCCGTAATTTATGATAGTGTTTTCTCTCTCACTCTCTGCTGAGGATTTGAAGATATAAAAAGTTTTGGCCTGCTCTCAGGTCTGACACAAAATCCAGATCCCATTTCTTCCGTCTCTGTAGTGTCTCCCCAATTAATCATCTTGGTTTCTCCAGTCCCAATGCCTGATGACACTCAGGCTCTATAATGTCACACCTAAGCCTTTGTAGTCACTTCCTCACTGCTCTTTCTGGCTCTCTTTCCAAAACAGAACTCTGATCCCAACACTCTTGCTCACAAACCTTCTATGGCTCCCCAGTGCCTACAAATTAAATCTAGATGTTTCTAGCTTTCCATTTCCCACTATATTTCTAAGTTATCGTTCACTGCTCAATTTCCTCAACTATTTTAATGAATTGTAAAGTATTTTGAGTATACAGGAAAGTGTAGAGAATAACATGGAAGATATTCATGTGCCCATCACTTACTTTATCAGATCCTAAAAGTTTGCATATTTGTTTCAGATCTTTTAAAATACAAAATATTGATGATCCAGTAGAAGTACTTGAGAACTTCCTCCTCATCTCACTCTCCTCCCTTCTCAGAGGTAATCATGATCTTAAACTTAGGGTTTTTTTTTCTATCATTCCTGTCTGTGTTTTTCTGATTTTATTTCAAATTGAAATGTTCTTTTTTTTTTTTTTTTTTTGAGACAGGGTCTCACTATGTAGCCCAGGCCAGTGATCCTCCTGCTTCAGCCTCTTGAGTGCTGGGATTATAGGCATGAGCCACCACACTCAGCCTCAAATTGAAACATTCTTAAGCAATTTATATTTTTGTATATTTTTAACTTTTATGCTTGTAGTAACATACTCTAGCTTTCTGAAACATGCTTTCTTCAAACAGTATTACAGTCTTGTGTTTTTTTTCTGTTGACACATGTAGATTATAATTCATTCATTTTTCTGTTTTATGAATGTCCTTGAATTTATACATTTGTTCCACTTCTTGTTTCCAAATTTTTGCTCTTACAGAAAATATTGCAATGAGTATTCATACGTAAGTCTCCTCATGCAAAGCAGGAGAGCATTTTTCTAGAATAATTCACTCTTAGATCTAGAATTTCCATGCGTTCATTTTCTTTGTTATCAGATATTGCCATTCAGCTCTCCTGGGTTGTACCATTTTATATAAGCTGTTTCTGAGCGTTCTGGTTCCTACACTTTCTTGAGATACTTCTTATCAGACTTTTAAAATTGTACCCTTTATATAGATGGGAAATGGAATTTTATTGTTGCTATATTTGGCATTTCTCTGATGACCACTGAGGTTGAATACATTTTCATAGGTTTAGTGACTATTAGATATCTATTGTTGTTATTTACCTGTACATTTTGAACTGCTTTTTCTTATTGATATTTTGAGTTGCTTATTAATTCTAAACATTAATATTTTATAAGCTATCCACTTTACATGTATCTTCTTTCGATTGGTGGCTTATATTTTCATCTGTTTATGATGTGTTCTAGTGAGTTGATGTTTTACATTTTAGTATGGTAAAACTTGCCAATTCTTTCCTTTCTGATTTGTGTTTTCTGTGACTTGGTTAAGAATCCCTTCTCTGGGGCTGGGGATTTAGCTCAGCAGTTAGAGTGCTTGCCTAGCAAGCGCAAGGCCCTGAGTTCAAGCCCTGGGACAAAAAAAAGAAAAGAAAAGAATTCCTTTCCTAATCTGAGGCCTTAATAATATTCATGTATATTTTCTTGTAAAAGTTAAGAAGTTTTTTTCATATTTAGTATTCTATTCCAGCTGGAATTTATTTTTGCATATGATTGAGGTAGGGATATATACATATTTATACCTGTATTTTTTTCAGTATCATTTATTGATTAGTTCTTTCTTTTCTCTCTGATTTGTATGTATCTTCATTATTGCTATAGTTACAGTAACGCCCCCCCGCCCGACTAATACAAGAGTTTAATTCCTGAAATTATAGTTAAGGGTACAAGGAGAGTAGAAACATAATCTGGCTATGGTGTTTACAGGTGTGGATGTTTGGGACGTGATTAGGATTTGACAGCACCATTAGGATGGATCCCATGACACAGCCCTGGTAGCTTTACAGGCAGAAAGAGAGGGACCTACACACAGCGTAACATGTGCTCTTGGTCTCTTGCCTTGTGATGCTCTATGTTGCCTTGGGACTCTGCCACGCAGAAGAGCATCTCCAGATGCGGTCCCTAGACCTTGAGCCTCCAGAAGCATGAGCTAGAATAAACCTATTTTCTTTATAAAGCTAGGCTGCCTCAGTTATTTCATGAGAGTGATGAAGAAGTGGACTGATGAAGAAGTGGACAAATGAAGTCATGTATCAAGTTTGCATGTGCACGGCTCTGTGTCTGAGCTCATTACACTGTTCCATCGATCTGTTTATCCCCGCGCAGTATCAAAGTCATAATTAGTACAGTTTTATCAGTGAATTTGATACCTAGTTGGGAAAATCCTCTATCTTTTTTTCCTCTTAAGTTTTTGTTGGTTTTTTGCCCTTTGCTCTTTTATATGATTTTTAAAATTAGCTCATCGACTGCCATAAGAAATAGTTGAGAGTTTTATGATATTCAATTTTTACAGTCATAAATATGCTATAGCTCACCATTTAAGATTTTAAACAATGTTTAAGAATTTTGTGAGCATCTTGTACATACTCTCAGAGATTCATGTTTGAGAACATTATAAGTTCTGTTACTATTGTAAAAGGCATATTATAAAACTATATTTTTGAATTGTATGCTGCCAGTTCGTCTTCTAACCCACTGTAATCAGGTTCTTATCTTACTATTTTTTCTAAAATTACTCTCATTTATAAATCCCACAGCTAGAAAAATTTAATGGACACATTTCAGGCCTTACTTTCTAAAACATTTTGTATTCCTGACACAATTATTTCCTTGTTTATTCCCACGAACCCATTTTCCTGGTTTTCCTCCAACTTTGTAGCACTCTCCTTCACAGGTTATTACACTTATTTCCAAGTATTTGGTTTCCCAGTTCTTGGCTCTCTTTGCTTTGCTCATGGGGCAGATCTCATCCGATGATCTCCCATGGTGCCGGCCACCCTATCTGGCAGTGAATTGACAGAAGACCGACACGCAGATCTCATAACCTACTGGAATCTCTCCGTGGATGTACCACACACTTCCTGAACACAACGTATCCAAAACTGAACTCGAATTTTTCACCTCCCAATTTGCCTTTCTTCTTGTGTGCCTGACATCACTGGATGATTCCACCATCCACTCAGATGCTTGAGCCAGGGATTTGGGAGCCATCCTTGACTCTTCTACCCCCTCACTTCATCACCTGCTCTGTGGACCCCACTTTAACACAGTAGTCAGAGCGAACATTCCAGAATGCAATATGAGAATATCATTCTCCAGATTCAAACTTTGAATTAAAACTTTTATTCAGGTCCCTCTGACCTGACTTTCAAGGCTTTTCATGTTCTAGCCTTGCCAGGAGTATGTACAGGAGAAACAGAACTCCAGTCTACCACTCCATCAAGTTGACACAGTGAAGTTTAACCACCATAATCCCGTCCTCTAGGGAGATGGTCCTGACTCCCTGAGGTAGAGCTGTTAAACTAGGAGCACCTCGAGGGCAGGGGTTGTGTCTTATTTAGCAGTGTTCCTCTACACAGGTCTCGGCTCATAGCAGGCACTAAAAAAAAGTTTATTGGACTAAAGCTTGAATAATCAGTGTTTCTCCTGTATACCCTATAAGCTCTCCCTGACTATTTGATCTTCCTTAAATACACAATGACTTTCTTGTATCATTTACTCTGTTGTACCACTTGCCTATTGCCACTGCTAGTGGGCCAGTAGATTTATAATTCAGTGATGGCAAACCTTTTAGAGCTTTCATGATACAAAGAGTCCATTGCGGCACACGTGCCATACATTCGCTTGGATGATCATCATGTTACAACCCTTTTAAAATAGGTTTTGTCACAAGCATCATAAAAAGGGCATTTAATCAGGAACCAGGATGGAGAAATGCTACGGTGCCTGCAAGTGGAGGAGGGTGACATGAATGTCTCAGTACTATCTTCTTGCTCCCATATTGATGGACGCTGTCATTCATTCATTCACCCATCCCTTTGTCAAATATTTGAGGTGACTGTGGGAAGAAGAAAGCTATTTCTCAGTCCACTGGAGGCTCCTGAATCCGTGAAGGTGGGAATCCTGATCTGCCTAATCCATTCAGACACCTGGAGAGCACCTTTGTGGAGTGATCACACCCCCTGGCCAACCAGAGTGACAATTCACAGGCAGGTGCTGGACGTCAAGGATGTCCCAAATTCTAACCTCTAACCAAAGACCCTTGTCTCAAGGAATCACAGATTAAAAAAAAAGACTGGTTGAGTTAAGTGAAATAAATCAAACACACAAGCTTAAAGACCATGTAGTACCTCTCATCTGAGTGAGGCAAAGTATAAACAAAAACAACAAAATTGATACAGGATGGATAGACGGGGACAAGGGGATGGATCTCTTGCAATAGGGAAGTGGTCCAAGGGAACTAGGACAAGGGGTGGGAGGAGGGGAAGGGGAGATAAGAAGAAAGATAAGCCATGTACATAACACCAATTAATGTAACCCTGATTAATGTAAACACTATGTGCCATAACATGAGCTAAGACAAATAATTTCAATAAATATGAATAAGAGGATAGAGGAACTAGTGGGGGAGGGGGAAGGCCAAGGAAGGGGAAGGGAATAAAAAAAAAAGAAAAAAGCTGTACTATGTACATGTAACCACTCCCAAGATGATTGTAAACTGCATGAATTACAAATATGTGCTAATAAAAATAAAAGCCTGGTTGAACTAGAAGGTGGTCAAAGAGATGTCATAGAAAGAATCAGGAATCAGAAACCAAATCGTGGTCCCTGTTCTGTCAACTGTTAGTCTTGTTATGTGTCTGAACTTCAGCTTCCCCAGCCACCGTGCAAGGAAGATGGTAGGAGCCTACACAGGCTACTTCATGGGTTGTCCTAGAGGAGCAATGAAAAAAGAAGTCACCTTGTGCTTACCTATCTGGGAACTGATCTTATCCTCTTGATGGACCAGAAGTTCCTTAGTTTCAAGGATTGTTATTTCCGTCTACTCAATCCATCAACAACTCTCTGTCAAGTGCCTCCTGTGTGCCAAGCACGAAGGTAGGTGTTGGGGATAAAACATTCATACGCTCTTGGGGCTCACAATTCAAAAAGATAGACAAGAAAGAGGTAACTGGGAAAGCTGATGAGAATTGCAAAGGGGGCGCACAGGATGCCCCAGAAGTACAAAAGAAGGGCCTGGAAAAACAATGGTGAAGACAACTGGACTGGTGTCCAGAATGTCTTTCGTGTGCAGCAGCAGAGAGGCTAGCTCTGGACGAGGCCATCCCTGCCAGAGAGACTTGGGTTGTCTGCACCTGTGCTCTACACAGACTTTCCACAAACACACATGAGACCCCAACAGCAGCAATGGTGAGCCCCAATCCCAATGTAGAAAGCCAGGCTTTACTGTTCAATAGATGTTCATGTGGTTCCTTTTCTGTTTAAGAAATGGTCAGAGCTTACCTCCTTGAGGATCCATTTCAGGTTATTTTAAATAGTGACACACAGGGAAAGACAACCGACTGATAATGACCGCAATTGCTTTTTTTGGTCCTGTGTTTCTGTGTTTTTCAAATGTTCTATAATGAGCATAGGTTAGTTTTACAATGGAACAAAAACCAAACTTTTATTATAATTTAAAAAATAGGAAAAAACCCCACGTGTTCTACAACTATACAACAAAGCAGATCATTTTCTAAACTGATCTTCAAAGCACGACACACTGTTGTAGCCTGAGCCCGTGCCATTCATAAATTCCTAGTTTCCAGTCTGTGGTTTCCAGTTACCGTGGGAAAGTATAAGGCAATTAGAAGTGTGCCCCGTACAACTGTGTGGAAATATGGAGTCCTGCATACAATGCATGAAAAGTCAAAGTTTAGAGAAATGATGTAAAACACACCCAGCCATAAAGTGCGTAAGATCAATATTTCGCCTCTTTTCTCCTATCAAGAAAGTAATTAGAAGGCAATCACTATAATGATTTCAGAAAGTGGGAACAGGGAGAATAAAAGAGAACAGATGAAAAGAAAGCATAGTATAGAAGAAGGAAAGATCACCACAGAAAAGGAAAATGAATGAAGAGTAAAAGAGCAAGGAGGGAAACAATGGCTAAATGATGTTCGCATCTCGAAGGGGACATGAGAAAGGCTTGCAAACAGCAGGACTAACGCCGGTGCCAGTGTGTGCTCCACACCGGAGCCAGCAGGCAAATGCCAGTTAGCTGGGAAGATCAGGAACCTAAAGCTAAGAAGACCAGGGCTCTGAGCAAGACTGTTGAAGCACTGAGGGACAGCAGCATAAAGAGGTTTACATGCAATGGAGTACTACTCTGCCATAATGGAGGAGAAATTTTGAGTCATTTGTAGGAAAATGGGTGCACCTTGAGACCATGATGTTAAGTGGACTAATCAGACACACAAGATTAAATATCGCATGGTTTCTTTTATATGAAACCTGAAATATACATAAATTAGAGAGCAAAATAAAAGATAGATAAAAGGAAAGAGAGATCTTTTGCAAATGGGAAAGATGAGGTGGGGGAGAAGGGGGGAAGGGGAAGTAAAAAGAATGAAGACGTGCTATGTACATGTACCAGCTCCTCAAGATGAATGTAATCATTATGTACTGCAAACATGTGCTAGTAAAAATAAGTTTAAAAATAATGAAAAAGATGTTGAGTCCTCTGCTTTTGACCTGGGGGTAACAGAGGGCCTGTGGGGTGGACAGAGTAGGGTCATTTAGTTATCAATGAGTCTAAGGATGAGAAGTTCCCATCTCTCTGGTGGGCACCAGTGGAATCAGCTTGTCAGAGCCCTCTGACCTACCACGAGGTGGTTAAGACACCACCTGCACCCATTTTTACAGATGGGCAAACTGAGGGCAGTGACCTAGCTTCCCCAGGATCACATGGTGGCTGAGCTAGACTAACACGCACCTGTTGGTGTGTAGCTCTTCCCTTGTATGTCTGTCTGTCTCTACATGAATTGACTTTGAGAAAGGATGCAGGTAAACTCAGCACAGCACAGCAGTGACCCTCATTCCATGTCCCCACCCTAACTATGCACCCACACACACACACACACACACGCACAGAGCAGATCCCCATCAGCTCCGCGCTCTCCCTGGCTCAGGATGGAACGGAGGCTGAGGTGACGATGCTTGTGTCCCTCAGGTGGAAAGCACAGTGCCCTGGGGACTGGAGGAGCCCAGGAAGCATCCACTGAAGAAAGGACAGCACTGCTTTGGGGACAACGGTGGGCAAGGACTAGAAAGAGTCTTCGGGGACCCAAAGACCAGTCAGTTTGGGCGGGGTTGCAAGCCTTTCCTCTGACTTAGGTCCTAGCGACAGAAAGCTACTTTCAGCTTGATGTAGCTTGATTTTTACTAACCCGTATTGTGCTCAATCGAACCTTTGTGGATACAGCTAATATGGGCTATTCACACCCCCGCCTCGAGAAAACAGGCATAACTGACTTTGAGAGATAGACGCTTTCATACGTGGGAGAGCTCAGCCGAGTCCGCTAAGACTGGATAAATCATACAACTGATAATAACTGCAGTGATGGGTGTATATCCTTTCCAGCGTGTGCACAATTACTTTCTCGGGTCCAGTGCCTTCTTTAGTGCCATTCTATCTACTAAGTAAATGAGAATTTTTAAATAAAAAGCAATTGTCTAACGAGTAGGGTTGGCTGAGCATCTGTGCAATTAAAATTACACAAGCAAAATAAAATATAGCAATTGAATCACTGGCAGCTCCCTCCCGTAACCTCATTTAAGTCTTTGTCCTTCCCCAGAATGGAGCTCTAACTACGAACTAGATATAGCAGTGTCAGGCAGTGTCACTTCTAATGATGGCTCCCAGCCAGGGACAGTGGAGCTCACTGGAGCTGCAGATCCAGAGAAGAGGGAGGCAGATAAACCTCATCCGAACATGGGCTGGGCCCCTGGGAAGCTGGGACAGGAAGGCAGGACATGGTACCAGGAGAACAAGAAGCCATCCATACTTGGGAGTCAGATCCCAAGTAGCGGGCACACTGCTACAGCGCTACTGCAGGGCTCAGTCACAAAAGATTTAGGAATCAGCAAGTTCAGGGCCTTAGAAAAAACTGACCAGATTTCCTTTAACAGTCATGTTTGAAGTTCAGATCTGTAGAGAAGTGTTGATGAAAGAGAAGGACAACGGTATTGCTATTTAGCATCTGAACCGTCTAGTCTTATTTTCAGAAGCTGCCAAAAGCAAAACTAAATTGTCAGGTAACTAGTCACATATGGGAGGCTATCTAATATTTTAGTTAGCAAATGGAATTAAGGAAAATTAAAGTAGAATTTATTTTGGATTAGCCAGGTAAAATGCATCTGATCAATTTGTCAATAGGCAGAAGGGGCTTGGCCACCCTGTAGGCTTTGAAGGAAAGACTAGGGACACAGGGAAGGCTTGTCTATGGGCTGCGTTCTAGACAAGCCCTTGACCTTGGACGCAAGGTTCAGTTGTAATGATTAGGACACGTTGGGGAGAGGGTGCTCTCCAAAGGTGCTGTGCCTAAGCCTTGGGCATAAAATGGGAGGGGCTGGAGTAGAAGCAAGGAAGACTTGATGTTGCTGTCTGGCTGCTGCTGTTTCTCCTGCCTCAGGACACCAGTGTCCCATTGCCAGCTGTGTGCCCAGGTGGACACAAATGGACAGAACTCAGCTGCTGCTGAGGCCACCTCTGATACCTCTCCACATGTTCTTAGATTTCTGTGTCCGCTGCAACAAAACACCACAACCTTGGTGGCTCAAAACAACAGAACTTTTTTCTTTCATAGATCTGGAGATTTGAATTCTGCAAGTAAGATGCCTATAGGGCTATGCTACCTCTGAAGGCTCTAGGGAGAAGCCCTACTGGCCTTTCGCAGGATCTGGTGTCTCCAAGCATTCCTTAGCTCATGGCTGATCAAGCTAATCTCTGCCACTGTCTTTATATGACTTTTCCTCACTCTGTGTGTGTGTGTGTGTGTGTGTGTGTGTGTGTGTGTGTGTATGTGTGTGTCCCCTTCTGTCTTTTATAAGGACACCTGGCATTAGATTTAGCACCTGCCCTAACTTCAAGATGAGCTCCACATTTTGAGGTCCTCAATTTAATTACTTCTGCAAAGACCCTTTTCCCAAATAAGGTCATATTTACAGGTTTCAGGTGGACATATCTTCTTTTGGAGGAACACCATTGAACCCACGACACCTTGGATTTTGAGTCCCCCAGTTTTCTCACATTCCCCTGTGGAGAGTACATGAATCAGTGTAGTTGTTGGTACAACGCAGCCACGCAGATCCTTGCAGAGGGTTCAAAAGCTTGATGGAGAACCGAGGTATTACTCTGTGGGTCATGTTGTGGAAAGAGGCTGAATTAGCTACATAATACCCAACACCCACAACTCTAAGGAGGAAAGGTTTATTTTGCCTCACAATTTGCAGAGATTTTGGTTTGTAGTCAGCTGGCTCCAAGGCAGTGCGGCATGGCAGAGGAGAAACAGCTCACGGCATGGTGGTAGGAAGCAGAGGACCATCAGGGAGAGGATTGGGTTAGAGACTCTTGCAGGCCACGCCCCCAGTGACTCGCCTCCTCCAGCCAGGTTTCACATCCCAACACCACATTTAGCTAAAAACTATCACCTTTAGCTATCATGCCCCCATGATCCAATCACCTCCCAAAGCCCCACCTATGAGGCGTGAGGCTTTGGGGGGACATCTAGACATAAACTATAACAGAGGCCAAGGCTCAGACGTTGAAAGACAACTAATCTTTACAGGCAGATCAGAGAATTTGACTTCTTTCCATTGGTCTTTTTTTTTTTCCGAGTTCCTGCAAGTCAACTGTTTTGAGTTCTCCCACCCTTAGCCACCTTTCCAGGACTTGGCAGATCTTGTTTTGGGGTGTTAGGTGAAGGAGCTCGACCCCCACTGATTAGCGTGCATGCTTCATGGGTAGTTTCCTAGTTTTACAGCCATGTTCACAGGGCCTGACACAGAGCAAGCAGGAGGTGTTTGTGGAAGAGAGGAGAGAGGAAGACAGACACAGTCTTTCCATCTGTCCCTCTGACCTCCGGCCATCACCCTTTTCCTAGTGCAGTCCCTTCCTGAAGCACAGTTCCGGCTGCGTCTCATCATGCCGCCTGCAGCTAGCTGTTCACTGTAACTGGTCTTTATCACGGCAAACGATAATGCCTCAAAATAACTTTACAATATTCTTCTGGACGAAGGATTTGTTCTTTGTTTCACAGCTAAATGAATGTTTTATTGGGGAGGTGAGCATTTGTCGCCCCACTACCGTTCAGTTTGTTTTAAATTAGGGGATAATTTAAAGGATTAGCTATTGTGAATTGCACTGCTATAAACAAGGGTAAGCCTGGATCACTCTAACATGATGTCTTTTACTCTTTTTGGAATATACCCAGGAGAGGCCTGGCTGGGTCAAATGGGATTTCTATTTTTATTTTATGGAGGAAATCTCCATACTGATTTCCATAGTTGGTTGTACTATACATTTCCATCAACAGCGTAGAAAGATTCCCTTCTCCCCATATCCTCACTAGCATTTGTCATTCCCCAAACGAATGTAAATATTATACATTGCAAACACAAACCAATACATTATAGAAATTAATTAGGGAGGAGGCACCTGCAGTGGAAGGAGTCTTGGCTTGAGAGTGAGTCTGGGCTGGGCCACTACTAAGGTATCTGACCTTGACCAAGATCATTTTCCTCTCCAAGCTCCAGGTCCTTCAACTATAAAATAAAGAACCTGGCGACTGTATGGAGCCTTCCACAACTGAGGCTCTTTATATCACCATTCTTGATGTTTCTGGAAAATGGCTTTGTACAGATCAAAACCAAGCTGAACTTTGACAAAGAGGAGGATTTCGGGGTCTCTTGCACCAGGGATTGTTGACCTTGCTCCACCAGATGCAGCAATGCTGCTCGTTCAGAAGTCAGCCTCTGAGCGGCTTGCTTGCCTTGATTCCTGCCTCAGTCTCAGGACTCCAGTGAGAGACCTGAGAGAGAAGGGGAGGGAGAAAGGTCAGCAGAGTTACTTACCTGACGCCAGCGCCTCCCCTACCCCAAGCACTTCACACACTCCTCCTGCAGCCTTTTGGAGCCAGCTTTAAGGACAGTTTATAATTATTTGTCCGTTTCTTTGACTTTGACTCATTTCTCTTCAAATAAGAAGCTGTTCTCCCATGGCTCATTTATTAGGAATGCTCTTTCCAAATTGAAGTTAGTAATATACGTTTGCCAAAGAGGGAAATAAGATTTCTGCTTTATGAATGCCTTCAAATTACATTAACTACCACAGGTGAGGGAGAATCAAGCTTCTGTCAATATTTTCTATATAAGAAAACCCTAAAATGGCTCTCTTCGAAGATGCTTTGGCAATCGGTCCCCCTCCCACACCCTGCCCCAAGTTCACAGCCTCCTCCCACTGTTCCAGGTTCTGCTCTGGAGATTAGGTCATGGTGTGCCAGGGCCACCGGGACCATCAGACCACCAGTAGGAAGTCACCGGAAGCGATCCTGCTAAAGTCCATGATCCAGCATCAAGAATATCTCCCAAAGTTGTGGGGCTGGGAGGTGACCAGGCTTGCATCACAATCTGTGAACAGAGCCGCTTCTGGGGTTCTTTACTGTGTGGAGAAGAAACAGTTTGATTGGCCTGTGGGGACACTAAGTGACTGTCATATGTGGGTAGCATTTGGCTGCCTGTAGGGTGATTTCAAATCAATTATCCATCCAGCCATCCTGTGAGGCAGAGCCGATTATCTCCATTTTCCAGAAAAGGGAAGTAAGGATGCCAAAGTTTGGCAGACGTCTTTATTCTGCAGCTCCCAAGGGATGACACCAAGCACCTGGGCTTCTCGGGAAGCTCCTCCCCCAATCCAAAATGGCTTTGAGCTCAGGGACATCAAGGGCGAAGATGTGAACAGTGAAGTCTTTTACACACGAGTTCCAAGGAAAACGCATTCACATGTTTACTCGGTCATTTATTCATCTAATATTTATTCAGCAAATATTAACCAGCAGCTTCTGCTGAGTCTGGGGAGACACCGCACTCTGCACTTGATAGAGGGTCAATCAACTAAGATGTCAGGTTTTCTCTTTTTCTTCTTTTGGTCAGGGCTCTAAACTGACAGTCAGAGGATCAAGACTATTTTAGGATGATTCCAACATCTGTCTGCAAGGAAAGGATTTTCTTCTAATTTTTAGCCTCTTTTCCTCTCTATCTGTAGAGGTTGCTGCCGAGTGGTTAAGAGAACAGACCACAGTCTCTGCACCTAAATTGTCTGGGTTCATATTTCAACCCTGCTACTTCCTAGCTTTGTGGCTTTAGCAGGTAACTGGCCCTCTCTGTGCTTTGGTTTTCTTATAAGTAAAGTGAAGGGGATGGCTAGATGGGTTAGTATTTGTGAAGTGCTTAGAGTAATGCCTGGGCCATCAAGCGCTATGCAAGTTTGCCATTCTTGCATTATTGTCTTTGGAATGAAGGTGGGAAAGAAACCAGGAAACTTTCTGGAAAAACTCCAGGGAAGTAGCAAGTATAGTGAGGTGATGTCATTGGACAGAATGAGACAGAACTTAGTGAAGTATCTGCACATATCCTGGCTCCACTGCATACGGCAATAGTTCTCACAGAAACCGATGCCGGTGTGAGTCCAGCCATCTCCGCGGGAGGATCTCAGCCGTAGTTGCTGTGCCCAGAGTGGGTGACCCTGTGTTCTCCTCGTCCACCAGAGACTGGCTGGCTCTTGAGTTGTCCTTTGGCGAAGGACACATATCTAATTGATCTAAGGAAACAAGATTCTTTTCTTTCACCCAGATCTTCGAGTCCCGGCATGTTCTTCTGTGAATTCATTACCTCTGAGGAAAGAGGTTGCAACCCCGGGCTTCACTTCCCAGATGAGCTGCGATGGGTCCCAACAGCACCACTTGCTGGCTGTGTGACTTTTGGGAAATCTCCGCTCTGCCACTCTGTGGCACAGTTTTGGTAGATTTTTAGGGCTTACGCTTAGCTCTGATGGTTGTGATTTGTTTGATGAGAACATCTAAATTACCTTTGGGAAGAAAGCGTCTCTCATGCTCACTCACTCTGGGGTTTTCTGCCGGGTGGAAGTAACCACTTGCTTCAGTGGTTCCCCCATACCCAGGTCAGTGCGGCTCCTTGGGCATTGTCTAACCTCGGGCTGCAGCCATCACCAGTAGCCTGCAAAGCCCCTGACAGCAAGAGCTGCCTGTGTCTGAGTCCTATCTCTGCCTTCACCTGCTCCTACAGTACTCAAAAACTATTTGTGGCACACATGAAAGAATGAGCAGTGTGGAAGGAATACTACACAAGCCTGAACTGTGACATGCTTCTGGGAGCTTGGGCCGAGCAACAGAATATTTAGCCAGTATTGGTGCTTGTTCCTCCTGGGACTTTGACGAAGACTGTCTCCCATTCTGGGTCTCAGTTTCCCCAATTCTGACATTCTCTGGCCATGAGACTGCTTTCAATGGCCCTCTACTTTCCTCTACCACTGTGAACCTGTGTCTCCTCTTTGTGTTATCACTGAGTATCACTAGGTAGGGGCTGGGACTCTCTTCTGAGGTTGTCATGTTTCTGGTCTTCCCAAAGGAACAACTTCTGTCTTGGGGTCCTGCTACCTAACAGCAGCTCCCACAGCTCTGAAGGACTCAGCCCAATGGGCTCAGGGCACTTCCCTCTCCAGAGCCACTCTTTTGCCCCGAATTCCACCTCTGAACCAAGTAGTGGGGTCAGGGGAGATTGAAAGACCAGTCAGTGGCCCCCCAATTGGCTGCGTGTGACAATCACTGGGAGGAGATGCATAAAAATATAGACAACCGAGTGAGTCCTGGCTTCTGCTGGACCCAACTTCCAGGAATCTGCTCAGAGATCTGCATTTCTCACCCATCTTCTAGATGATTCATAGCAGCTGGACTCTAGGTCACTAGTTGCTATTGGGACTCATCGGACTATATTACTCCTAAAATTTTAGCATTCATGGTTGCATTAGCTTTCTTACTACTGAGACACAATACTTCACACCTACAGTTTACAGGAGGAAAGATTTAACTTGACTCATAGTTTCAGGGGATTCAGCCCATGGCCGGCTGGCTCCATGGCAGGAGTATCATGGCAGAATAGTGTGGCAGAGCAAAGCGGTGTTCTTCAAGGTAGCCAGGGAGCAGAACATAGGGAAGAGTGCCAGAGAGGAAGTGGCCAGGGACCAGATATACACCCCAAGGTCATGCTTCCACGGCTCACCCAGACACACACAGACATGTGCTTTACTTATCCTATGGGCAGCTCCCAAGCCAATCAAGTTGACAGTCTGTCTTAACTCTCATAATGGTGATTTCTTCTTTGTTCTAGCTGATCTAGAACATAATAGAAAATATACTATGCTTCTTCTCCCCTGCCTTCAGAGTTCACTGTTGCCAAGTCCTAGGACTGTATTCTGTGCTCAAAAACCAGGCCCAGCCACTTTTCAGGGCAAACAGGTCAAACCACCTTGGGATATTCAGGAATGCCACATTTGGTGTCATCTAATAGCTTTTACCTTTGTGCTTGTTGGGCTCAGGTCGCAAAGAGCTGAGTTTTCACTATACTCTGTGCAAAGTTTAATTCAAGTTTCCCAACAAGGACAGTGTTTCCTGCCCATAGATACATCTGCACCAAAAATTAATAGGTTTAGAAAAATAAAAGATGTTTATGAAAAATGTGCTATACTTGTATCAGGCTTTACATAATGATAATGTTTTCTAGATGTCTAAGATGGATGCTGTGTTTTACAGGGAGAGCAGCAGAATGGGGAAAAGAGGATTTAGATGCTACTCAAAAAGAGTAATTTTCCCAGTGACTCAGGAGGCTGAGACAGGAGGATCGCAAGTTTGAGATCAGTCTGGGAAATTTAGCAAGACCCTGTCTCAAAACAAAAACCAAAAAGTTCTGAGAAGGTGGCTCAGTGGTAGAGTGCTTGCCTAGCATGTACACAGACCTGGGTCCCATCACCAGTATATTAAAAAAAAAAAGTAATTGCGACTCTGAACACTTACTGAAAGGGAAGGCTGGCAGCTCTGGAGGGAACTCTGGGTTGGGATTTGTTGGAAGACACTGTGTAAGTCCCTGGAAATCTGCAGCCTTTGATGTCCCCTCAGTAAGCCTCCCTGCGTGAAGTCCAAGGGCAACATCAGTATGAGCAAACAGTGGTTGGCCTGTACCCCAAGACAGTGAATCTGCATACCCTTGTTATGGGGACACGGTGCATTCTCCATTCAGAAGCAGCACTCGCCAGCTCCCCGTAAGCCCTCACGGAAGGCTTTCTGAAAGCTCGCAAAGCCTTTCGGGCCGACAGAAAAGTGGGAACCCGGGCTCCTGGAGGCCCTCCACTGACCATCATGAACAGAACAGGGGTTTCCCATGGTCAAGAACAGATAGGGGGTACTTGGCTTCTGCCCACCTCTCCCTGGCAAAACAAAACAGAACAGAACAAAACAGCATCTACATGCCACCCTGCAAGCCAGACGCTATCCCAAAGGTTACTTCTGGAAGCAATGGTTTCATTTTTCTGTCTGGCGGAGGGGGCTCATGGTGGGCACTGCTGGTACTGAGAGACACGGGAGATTCTCAGGACACTCACCAGCAAAGGGCAGTGATGGCTCCCAACCACGGGACGTGGGGGCTGTGGCTGGCCATGCAGCACAGAGCACCTGGGCCTGGCTCACTGGCAGGAAAACTTTGAGTTTCTCAGTTTCCGCTGGCAACGTGATGCAGCCCTGCCAATGGCCAGAAGACTGCTCCACTTAGGGGTGGGTGTTTCAAGTTGCCCGGCTCTCAGGTCCCTCTGTCATCGTCTCTCTACTCTCTCTGCACCTGGGATTAGATGCACAGTGATGGTGGAAAGGACTGGACCATGTCGTTTCACTTACCTCACTCTCGAATCGGGACAGAAGATGTCAGCTCAGGCCCTACCTTTCTACTTAGCCGTGAGCCAGTCTCCTAAAAGTGCTCATTTTATTATGAAATAAACAGCTGGGCTGTGTTGAAGTTGGCACAGACTGCAAGAAATAAGACTACTGAGCTTGGAGAAATCTGTTAGCTTTTTTTATCTCCTAATTGATCTGTGGGTGATACCAGACTTCTATTTATATTCTTGTTTCTTCAGTGTGAAGAATAAATAATAGTAATTCCCTGATTAAATTTGAGGCATTAGCAGGTCAGTACTGTTGAGACCTGTAAGGAGGGAAGGATTCCAGACACTGGTTGGATCTCAAAGAAGTGAACTTTTGCTATGAATTAATCATTTGGAGATCATGTTTCTCATGTGCTTTACTTGCAGCAGGAATTGATTAGGAGCTGAAATTAATTGCAAACTGGGATTAAGCATTTGCTTTTATACTGTGGCTAAAATTTATTTTTTAGCTGTAGTGCCTCCTTATCTTTATGCCAAGGTTTTTCTTTACTGTGCCGCTAATTCTAGGAAATTCCCTGCAGCGAATCGACACATCTGCCCACTCAGTCACTTAAAAAACTGTGAAGTTTGAAAGGCAATAAACTCAGCACCGCCCTAGATTAGTAAACCCCGTCAGAGCAGAAGGTGTTTCATTCTTAATCAGAAACACATTGCATTGCTGCAGATGGTCTGAGGGCAAAGGCTGCATCGCTACAGCGAGGGAGAAGCAAGGGAGGGGCTCAGCCAGTGGGCCCAGAAGCAGCAAGGCGCGGTGTCACCCCAAAGGGCTGCCTTGGTACTGAAGATGCAGAATGTCCAGTGGGAGGAAGGGTTGGGGGACAGCGAGACGCTAGCAAAGTCCCCGAAAGTGTTACTGAGACTGTCAGAAAGAATGCACCTTCTGTGGGAAAGCCCAGGTCTGTCTCTCTCTGCGGCAGTACAGCTCCTACTTAGGGCATCAGTTCCAGTAAGAAAATGTGTTCAGTGCTGAGACGCTGCATTCAGAGGAAGAGGGCCTACCTCCACCTGGCCAGCTCTGCTAATTGCTCTCTCCTCTGGCCTCGCACAGCACACTGTCTACTGCCCGGCTGGAGTGCTCTGGCTGCTGGACTGCAATTGTCTGTTCATGAGTCTGTTTCTCCAACTAGCCCTCACTCAGCCCAAGAGGGAAAGTGGCAGGCTTTGTTCATCCTTGTCCATCTCCGACTCCAAGAGCAAGGAAGGGCCTCAGGGAGGCTTTGCGGAAACGGCAAAGCTTGCACTGAGAGGGCGGCACTGCTTTCTTTGCAGAGCGAGAGGATGCATCCCAGCCAGGGCAGCTGGGCTCGGAGACATCAGCGCATGGCTCAGTGTCACCTCCGGACTGTACTGTGAGCTTGTGTCTCTGTAGTCCTTGAGTGCCCATCCTGTACCTGTCCAGGTCAGGAGCTCGCCCACATGGGGGACCAAGCTGCTGGGACCCCTTCTCTTCCCACAGACTAGGGAAAACACGGATACAGCATGCCCCAAGCTACTTCGGACACGTGGTCACCGCTTCGGGGTTGACTTGTTGCAAGGGGACAGTGTAACATACAACAAAGGAACCCCTGCACTGGTCAGCGTTCACCATCAGCATCCCTGTGATGGGTGGTCACACCTGTGTGCCTGTTGGTGTCACACAGTGGGGAACGCACAGCATCCCTGGAGAAAGCCTTACGAATGGCCAGGCTGCTAAACCTGAGTTTTATTTCTATTTTATTTTAGATTTTTAAATTATATTTTATTTTAGATTTATTTCTATTTTATTTTAGATTTTTTTAAATGATGCTTTTATTTCTTTTTTCTTTCTATTAGCCCGTGTTTGCAATACATAATGATTGCATTCATTGCGGGGACTTGGTACAGGTATATAACGCATCTCAATTCTTTTTCCCCTTCCTCCCACCCCTCCCCCCTTTTCTGCCAGCATCAGATTCACCTACTTACAAGTCCTTATAAAGTTAATTATCATACATATTGATTAACAGCCAGACTAATAGGCCAAAGAACATAGAAAACACTTAAGACAGTTATACTATTCAAGGTACCCCACAGAACACACGAGAACAGGATTAAGTTGAACAGTCAATGCTAGAACTGTGGACTACCCACAGTGCAACTGGCCTGGTTGCCATAAAACGTTAGCCTATGAAAGGGATGTTTGGATATTAAAATAGAATAAAAAGAAACAGCCCCCAAACTGCAGCGTTTAATTCTTGATTGAATCATGAATGTTTTCAAAAGTAGATGTAAACGTAGTTTGGCAACAATTTGTGATATGTGAATATTCTTGATAATTGATTTTCTTAAGTATGATAACAGGATTCAGGTTTTGGAGGTGAATTTCCTTATTTTTAAAAGATGCACTCTGAAGTAACTGGAGACACACACATATCCTCTGTCTTTATGAACACATACACACACACACACACACACATACGCACATGCACATGCACACATGTAGTGAAAGAGCACAATATTTGAAACAAGTCCTTAGATGGAAGAATCATAGTGAGTCCTGAACAGAATAAATAAAAACAAATATACTCCTAAATACATTATGATAAAACTTCAGGATATTGAAGAGTGAAAGAAATTTAAAGGCTTACAGAGAAGAAAATTATTATTACTCTAAAAATGACAATTAGACTGAATAGATTTGACTTTTCATCAAAAAAATAGATGCTAAATTAAATGTGGTGGCCCACATCTGTAATGTGAGCTACTCAGAAAGCTGAGGCAGAAGGACTGCAAGTGTGAGCCTGGCCTACGTACCTTAGGGAGACCTTGTCTCAAAATAAAAAAATAAAAATGGACTGGGGATGTAGCTCAGTGTAAAGTGTAAAGGCCCTGGCCCAATCCCCAGTACCAAAAAAAAAAAAAAAAAAAAAAGCTGAGATAGGTGAATATATATTTTCAGAGAAAAAATGTCAAGCTTGAACTCCATACTCAAATTGTCATCTAGAAGTAGAGCAAAGTGAAGATACAGCCAAGCAAATAAAGCCTCAATAAAATTAGCAAATCAAATCCAGCAGTACATAAAAATTATACATCATAAGCAGAGCTTACCTAAGAATGGAAGAGTGGCTCAATATTCAAAAGTCAATCAGTGTAATTCATCACATTAACTAAAAGAAGAGGGGCTGGGGATTTAGCTCAGTGATTAGAGTGCTTGCCTTGCAAGCACAAGGGCCTGAGTTCGATCCCCGGCACCACAAAAAAAAGAAAAAAAAAAAAAAAACAAAAAAACAAAAAACAAAAAACCCAAAACTAAAAGAAGAAAATAATATGATCATCTTAATAGGCTCAAAAAAAAAGCATTTGGAAAAAATTAATGCCTACTCATTGGTAAAATCACAAACACCTCCCCCAAGCCCCAGCACATACAGAGAGAGCTTTCTCAGTCCGATCAGGAAGAAGCAGGGATTCCACGCTTGCACTGGAAGTCTTGGGAGGTGCCCAATGGCAAGAAAAAGAAAAACATAAAAACAGAAAAGTAAGTTTGTTTGTATTCACTGACACCATGATTGTGTCCATAAATATTTCTAAGACACCTAAAAAAACCTTAGAATAAACAAATTTAGTAAAGTTACAGATACAAGATCAACAGACTACATTGTAACAGCAAATAGGTAATACATGAGAGAGAAACAGTTGGATAATGAAATTTTAAAAATCTTATTTATAATAGCATCAAAACCCACACAATACTTATGAATAAATTTAACGAAGAAATATGTCATTCATCCATGTAGACAATATTGCAAAGAAAAATAAAAATAAATACAGAAATGTACCATGGACATGTATTGGAAGACTCAATATTATCAAAGTGTTGCTTCTCTTCCAATTGATCTATAAATCCAATACCAACCTAATCAAAATTTCAACAGGATTTTTGTAGAATTAAACAAGCTTATTATAAAATGTTCGTGGAAATACAAAGGACCTAGAGCAGTCAGACAAATAAAGACTGAGCTTACAATTCATTCCTTTATTTAATGTTTATGTGCGAGCACACACTATGCACCAGGATGGTCACAGCTTGGACAAAAACATTAGGACAAAGACATAGATGTTTACTCATGACCTGCTAAAATGTGAATTTAAACTGAGGAAGGAGGGGATGCAAGACCTTGGTAAACATATTGGTATAAGTACAGACTACACGGAGTAATATCAAATGCAAACTGATTGTGCTACATTCACATATTGGCTGCTACAGTGGTTCAGAAACACAGTACACTGGTGAGAGTCAAGGATAGAATTTCATAAAGGACTTGTGGCCTAGAGGAGGAGACTAGGAATGGAGAAATCCAATGGAGATTGTCCAATGGAGAAGTCAATGAGAAGTGTCCTGGGAGGCAATTAAATAGGGCATAGAGATACACAGAAGAGGGTTTGTGCCCCTCCCCGGGATGGTGTGCTGAGGAAAGACTTCAGGGGGAAGGTGACACCCATCTGCACACTTAGGAACCCTTGTGGGGTGTAACTGGACCTTAAATTGGTGTGTGGTGATGGAGGCAGGACAAGCAATGAGTTTTCTGTTTTAGGATTAGGGGTTTAGACTTTAGCCTTTAGCCTGAAAAGTCTGCCTTGGTTGCTTCCTTTGTGAGATTGAGGTAAGTATACTGATTATTATTTCAACCTCTAGAATTCAAAATGATAATTTGTATTCACACATTGCCTTACAGTTTACAAGCTCCTATATACGTAGTGTCTTACCTGATCTTCGGTGCACCCTGTCAGGTGTAGAGTTAAAGTATCTGCTCAGGAGCGTGTCATTTCTAAGTAGGTGATTTGGCCCTAGTGGCTGCATTTTGGAGCTGCAGTGCACTGTCCCTTGCTGCACAGTACCTCTTCTGGAAAGGGGGAAGGTCTGCTTTCACATGGGAGATGTCCATGGCTGAAGTGTCCCTGTAAGTGAGGTTTTAGTGTCCCTCCAGGTCAGAACATTCTCCCTTATGTCTAATCAAAAGGAGGACCTGCTTCAGCGAAAGCTTGTTTCCTTGTGCTTGACTTTTCACTAACAGAGCACCCTTCTTCTAATGTCCCTGATTGCAGGAAAATGACCCGTAGGTGCTCTCAAGTGGGTAGTTTCTCTTGCTCTGTCTTTGTTCTCTTTCTCGTTTAATCTGTGGGAGAGAACAGGTTCACACACTTATTAGACACTAGGAGCTGGAGGTGAATCACACAGGGTCCCTGTGCTTAATTTGCTCTCGATCTATAGGAAACAAACAAATAGGCAGTGATGGTATGTTGTTGTAATTCTGTGAGCAGGGAAAGCAGAGGTTGCTGGTAGACAGCTTTCCATTGACCCCTCTGATGAAGAGCAAGCACTGTGTCATCAGCAACATTTTGCTCCATTTTTTTCAACAAGCATTTTTATTGCCTCCCCTCCTTCACTACACAAAGAGTGTGGTGACAGCTTCTGTGGGCGCTGCCAGGGTGAATAGGAGAGACAGGGCGCCACAGGAAGCCTGGCAATACAGACGTGAGATGCACATACCTCATAAGATATTTCACCTTTCTCTTTTCCTCTAATTCAGCAATGACTTGAAGAAATGGAAAATGTGCTTGATTTGAGAAAGCATCTGTTGGTCACTTTAGTGCAACAAGGTTCTTCACATTCTCTCCTGCTGTCACCTACTCACTCCAGCCTACACACAGAAGTCGGCTCAGCTGGGAATCCGGGGAGGCCGAGAGTCAGCTGTACAGTGGCCCATGTGTGGGGGGCTGGAGGAGCCTGGAGATGGTTCTCGGGATAGTCTTTTCTTTTCAATTTCTATTTTTTAATCAGTCCATGTTTGCAGAATATGATGATTACATTCCTTCTGGGGACTTGGTATGTGTATATAACACATCTTTATTCCTTTACTTCCTACTCCCCCTCCCCCACCTCTTGATTTCTTTCCCTTTTGCAAAAGTTTTTCCTGTTTCCTATTATCTTTCTTTTATTTTGCTCCTTAATTAATGTATACTTTGGGCTTTTCATGTATGAGAAACCATGCAATATTTAAGCTTGTGTGTCTGAGTTACTTCACTTAATATTATGGTCTCAAGGTGCATCCATTTCCCTACAAATGATTCAAGTCTGTCTCTATGGCAGAGTAGTACTCCATTGTGTATAAATATCACATTTTTGTTATCCATTCACCTGTTGGTGGACATAGTGGCTGCTTCCAAGATTCAGCTATTTGAGTTGTGCTGCTATAAACATGGGTATGCATGTGTCACTGTAGTATGATGTCTCTAACTCTTTTGGGAAGAAACCTAGAAGCTGGGTCAAATGGAATTTCTATTTTTAGTTTTTTTCTTATTTCCATAGTGGTTGTATCAGTTTACATTCCCACCAATGTAGAAGGGTTCCTTTTTCCTGTGGCCTCATCATCATTTGTTATTGTTTGATTTCTTCATGATGGCCATTCTTTCTGGAGTGAGATGAAATCTCAGTGTTGTTTTAATTTATATTTCTCAAATGGCCAGAGATGTTGAGCATTATTTCTCCGTGTACTTATTGGCCATTTGTCCTTCTTCTTCTGAGAAATGTCTCTTCATTTCAGATGCCCAGTTTTTGATTGGGTCTTCAAATTTGAGGGGGGTCTAATTTTTTTGAGTTCTTTATATATCCTAGATAGTAGTCCTTTGTTCGATGAGTAACTATACAGCAATGGAAACCACCGACAGAATGAAGAGACAACCTGCCGAATGGGAAAACACTTTTGCCAACTGTGGGGATACTTGAAGGCTCATGACAGGAGGCAGAATCTTCAGAATGGAACTTCTGTCTGTGTTACCTGTTCAGTAGTACTGATCATTTTCTAGGTTTCTTCACGTTGTCTTATCTCGAGGTGAAGCACAGTGACAGATGCTTGTCCTGGTCATATATTTAGCATGACAACAGGCAACTGCTGTGGTGAGAAGCAGTATGGTCCAGCTGTCAAGAGGTGGACTTTGGAGTCCCACAGAGCGGGGTGCAAATCTCAGCTCCATCCCTTGGCCTCTCTGTGATCAGCTTCCTCTTCCCTCAGATGGGAATGCTGGTATCTGCCTTAGGCAATAGTTGGAACACTCACTGAGATATGTATGCAAAATCCCTCTGCTATGGCACATAACATGGAAAAGCAAGTTCTAGCATCATTACAATCATTCAAGGGTCGGGATGTCACGGCCTGAATTTTTCCTTCCTCAATTTTTACATTGTCCATAGACAACCAATACACCTTTTCTGCATTGTGAATACCTTGGAATCACCCTTTGTCCTGCTCTACATACTCCCCTTGGGCTATCTTGCTCACCCACTGCCATGGTTCCCCTAGCTATCCATACGCTGGTGATACACATGGTATCCCTTTCAGTCTAGATCTTTCTCCTGAGACCCCAGAACCATGTATGCAGTCATTTTCTGCTAATACAAACTCATATGCCCCCTTAAGCATGTCAAGCTCATATGTCCAAAACTGAATGCTCCCCAGGGAATTTTCAGTCATGAGGAAAGAGCATTCTTTCTGGGGCAATTAAGGGAGACCTCAGGAGGAAGTGGCATGAATTAAGTCTTCAAATCAGGGTCTGATTTCGTTTATACTTGGTCAAAGTGGAGGAAAGCTATTCAAGTGAAAGATAAGTGGATGGGGGCAGGAAAGCTTTGGGTTGTGCAGTGGGGAGCCAGGCTGGGCTATGCATCTTCCAAGATCCCTTTTTAATGACTCACCTCTCTCCCTAGTAAATACCAGCTCCTGATGACTTGCTTCCATACAGCAGTGGCTGAAAGGGAAAGGAGAATGAGCTAGGTCTTCCCCTGCTGTGGTCCCTTGTCTAACGGTCTCATGACTAACCCTAACCCTAACCCTAACCCTAACCCTAACCCTAAGCACACTGCCACTGCTGTCTCCTTGGTCTGATGGCATCAAAATGAATAGAGAGGTCTTGTCTCCATTGAGAGCCTCTGAAAGCTGCTGATTCTCATAGGGGACCTTGGAGGATGTCTAAGCATGTAACGTCACTCCCCGACCACACTCAATAGCACTCACTGACATGAGAATCCCATTTAGAAGAAATAAGCACAAAAATTAAGTTCTGTTTCAGTTGAAAGTACGTTATCTATAATGCGAAGGATGGACAGCCTGAGTGATAATCATGGTCACTTACCACTTGCTAAATTAGTACTAACTATGCACAGTGTTTTATAGTAACGATTATGGTCTCGGACCCAATGCCAAACCATTGGTTCTAACAGTGCATAGATAAGCCAATTGCAAGTATTTTCTTAACTGTCTGAATTCCATCATGCCATCCATTACTTTGCAAACAATGACTTGGGACAAGAAAGTCGGTGGCATTTCTGCCAAGAGACAAAGACTGGTCGTTTCATTGTTGGACAAATGACTCCTCACCCTGCACCTCTTCATACCAGCGACCCGCACAGATAGCTTGGTTAGCTAGTCCAGGGGGAGCAAGCTTTGCACCGTTGAGGACCTGGACAGCCACCTAGGAAGGACCCAAGCATAGGAGCATCTAAATGGTATGACCTTTGCTAACTAAGACCACATTTCCACTATTACCTTAGTCCCCAACAATCAATTGCATGCTTGTAAAAATCTTCAGCTCATGTTCCTGGACAGCAAAGAAGGCGTGCTTCCTCTAGACAGGGATGCTGTACAGTGATTATTATTTTCTTCAGGTCCAGACACAAATTCAAACAGGGATTCTAGGAGCAATTGGACAAATGAGGGAATTCATGTGTGGCTTAGGTCTGAAACCCTTTGACATCTTACTTGTTGGGTCTTTTCTTCTTAATATTGTGTTTGTTTCTGTTCTTTCTATTTGGTTGAAGATGGGCGTGTGTTAGTGGGGGCCAGGCTGGCAGTTTGTGACTCAGGAGCAGGAAATTAGAAGCTTGGGTGCTAGCTTGAGGTTTAAATATCCCTCCAGGCTCAGCCCTGCAGGCACACATCTACTCCCCAGGCAGGCTGCTGAAGTCCTGCCCAGGGGAAAAACTGGGCAGCAACGGAAGCTGTGGAGCTGTGCCACAAGTCTTCCACCTACTGACTGGGCATGTCCCGTCCAGCTTTCGAATCCTCTGCGTCTGTGTTTGGAAATGGTTTTCGGGATTCAAGCACTCAGGGGCTATACGGTTGTGCCTGGTTATAGCACAAATCGTAAAATATGCATATGGTTTATGTCCCCGTTGGCAGATGCTGTACTGCGGCAAGTTGAGTTGCTTATATCCTCCCTTCCTCCTCCCATCTTCTCTTCCTCTTTCTCTCAACCCCCTCCCCCTCTCTCTCGGGATCAGATTTCCACTGGACTTCAATATAGTAATTGCTTCCCTGTTTTAATTCCATGCATGCAGAGTGCAGTCATCCGACAGCATGGCATGGGGAAATTATTTTAGGAGTTCATGGATGACATTTTCCTTTAAGACAGCACACAGGAAGAAGAGTCTTGTATCTTTCAAGAGATTCTCTCTGATTTGATTGAGGAGTAGGTGAGCGAAGGCAATTACTGCCTGACATATGACAATCCCTGTAATCTTATAACCATGCCCTATATATCTTTTACACACTTTTTTTTTCTATTCATAGCCTTTTTACAAATTTTTTTTGCCCATGTTTCAGTATGGATTTTTTTTTTCAATTTATCTTCGAGCTTACTGACCATCCTTTGGCTATGTCTAATCTGCTGCTAAGTCCATATATTAAACCGTTAATTTTCAGTTATTGTAGCTTTCAGTACTACGATTTCATTTAATTCTTCCATATAATTCTCAGTTTTCTGATTATTTTCTCTATCTAGCTATGTGATTTCATGAACCTAGTAATCACAGTTAAAGTTTATGTCTGATATCTATGAAATTGACATCTTATATGAATCAATTACTACTGTTTCTTTTTTGTTTTTAGTCATGCAATTTTGTCTCCTGGTAGGCTTGATAACTTTTTACTGAATATTAGAGATAGTTTGTCAATCAATACAGAATGATATAGTGAGGACCTGAGTGGTATCATCTTTTTTTTTTTTTTTTTGTGCATCAAACCAGGTCCTTCTTCCTGAGCTATAGTCCCAGACTTTAAAAATTTTTGTTTTAAATTTTTTATTTTGAGACAAGGTCTCACTAAGTCACTAAGTTGCCCAGGCTGGGTTTGAACTTGGGATCCTCCTGCTTCAGCCTCCCAGGTTGCTGGTTACAGGCCTGGGCCACCACTCCAGGCTAATGATGTCAGCTCGACGAGAGAATTTACTTTGACTTCTCACAGGAAGTACGGGTAGGAACACATCATCCAAGTCTAAGGCGAGCCTGGGCCAATTCCAAGCTGGCCTTCAATCTTGTGAGAGTTGCTAACTTTCTTGTTCAACCCTAATCAGAGTCGTGGTCTTTTGGGGATCTCAGCAGAAACCAGCTTACCACACCTATACGTTAGTGGGCTCTGATTGTTCTTCCCACCCCAAAGACTGGGAATCCTGCTCAGCCTCCCAACCTCTAAGCTATTGCTTGGAATTGGCAAATGCTTAAGGGAATGTGGCACCACATGTCAGGTTCACCTCTCTGTGTCTCCCTCTATTTGGTGTCCTGATCCCTTGAGTCTTCTCTGCACTGATGCTTCCCAATGTCTGGAAGCACATTGTTCCCAAATTTCCTCCAGCTGCTCTGGTTGTTCTCAATAGAAAGCAAGGGTGCAACAAGTTATTCTGGCAGTTCCAGAAGGGCACATCCTCTCATGCCATGGTAGCTTGACTCTGTAATCCTTGATCCTTTTAGCTACCACAAGACATCTTCAGTTCATCTTGTATATTTTCTGCCAGAGACCTGGAATCAGCCATGTTTCTTCAAAGAGCCATGCCATGTTTTGGTGAGAAATAGTATTTACGGGCTGCAACTTCTGGATTAGGAAAGTTGTTTATTTCCGGGGTGCTTTGTTTCTTTGCCTTTTCAATGGACAGGGCACCTTTTGGACATTTACATTACCATTTATTTTTATATTGTAATATGTGTGTATATGTGCTTATATATAATTTGTTTTATTCTAATATGTGTGTTAAAATAACAATATCATCATAACAGCTAATAAAAGACTGACAGTAATTTAATATTTCTGTTTCTTTGTCTTCAGTATATATTTCACCAGGGATATGCAGTCAAAATATTGTTTCAAAACTCCTCAAATTATTCTGTTCTGAATGATTATGCTACCAACTTGACATGCATTATAGGTTTATTTATTTGAATTTATTTTCAATTTTAAGGGATTTGGTTTTCCTCTTTGATTTAATTTTAGTTTTAAATTATATGAAATATTAACTGGTTCTAAATCCAAAAGTATTAAACAAAAGGTTTAGAGATTTCACTTTCATCTCGGTCTCCTTTTCTCATTCTCTGTTCTCTGATGCGAGTGACAGGCAACCACATTTTGTGACTTTTTTATTTATTCTTTTCCTATTAGACTTCAAAAAATTCCCTACTTTCTTCACACAGAAGATGATCTCTTCTATATACTCCTGTGCAACTTGCTTTCTCCACTTATCCACATACCATTTAGAGATGGACTTCAGTTTATCCAACCAAGCTGCTACTGATGGACAATAGGTTGTTTTCAATCTTTTGTTTTTACAAATAGTACTGCAATAAAGACCCTGCAAATATGTGATTTCCTGTTTTTGTCAGTGTATTTTTGGGGTAGACTGATGGATGTAGGATCGTTGGCTCAAAGGGTAAGTGCTATACAATTTTGCTCCCTTTTATTTCTCCAGCATCAAGTTGAGCCATGCCATGCTAGAACGAACCTTTTAGAAGCACAAACCTGGAAAACAAACCTGCCTTCTCTCTCTCCTGTGAGAAATCTAGGGGTTTTCTGTGACCCTCATGATGAAACCCCAGCTCCTCATCAAGAGCTACAAGGCTGGGCATGACCTGGTCCTGCAGGCCTCCCCAGCCCCACAGCATGATCCTGTGCTCACCACGCCCCCTGAACTCACCTCATTCTCTTCCTGGGACCTTCTCATTTGCATGGATCCCTCTCTTCCCTCTCTCAGCTGACTCCCACTGACCTTGCCGTCTTCCCTGACACCTTTCCACATGTGACTTGCTGAGCTCCCTCCTGTCTGCTGGGATTCCGTGAGCTTGGGAGCTGATCACTGCACTGATGGACAGTGTTTACTCTAAGTCCATCCTTCCCAGTGCACTGTGTCCTCGGAGAAGGATCTCAAGGGGCTTTCAGCAGAGCAGTGGCGTGCTTGGATCTGTATTAGATCTGGGCCTTGGGCCCGTATATGGAAGAGGGACTGGAGGGAGCCAAGATGAGAGAGCCTATGGCCATTGCTTAGGCAAGGAGAGGTGAGTGTCTACTGGAGAAAGTGGCAGTGGGGGCAGGGAAGTGGGGAAACTATTTGAGGATTCATTGTAGAGTCCATATGGATAGGACTGGGCGTGGCAGCTGAGAGAAATGGGAGAGTTGAGGCTGCCTCCGTGTTTTCCAGTGTGGTCCACTGGAAGAGAGAGGAGGAGAAGGAGAAGGAGCCTTTTTTTTTTTTAACCAAGAACGTGTATTGGTACATTGTATACATAATGATCACATTCATCATGGTTATTTTGTACCTATACATGATGCCTCTTGGTTTTCCCCCCTCTTCCCCATCCCTCCCTTCTGTTCCCTCCTTCCCTATTTACAGCAGGTTTATTTACATTTTTCCATTTTTTCCTTATCCCCTTTCTTTCCTTTTTTCCTTTCCTACTTTTCTCCCTTGTCCCTTTCTAGTTCTCCTCTCTTTTGAATATTATCTTCCTTTTATATAATATCTATTACACCTCTTTGTCCTTATTTACAGTTATGGTCTCTTATATCAGAGAAACAATTCGATGTGTGCTCATGAGTGTCTGATTTATTTCACTTAAGAGTATGTTGTCAAAGTACATTCATTTACATACAAATGTCTCTAGTTTATCCTTTTTTATGGCTGCATAGTACTTCATTCCCCATTTAGAGGAGGATAAGTCAGTCCCATCTGGACAATTTGAATTTGAGGAGCCTGTGGAATGTCCCAGTGATGATGACAGTTGTCATATTCTATGCCCTTTACACATAATAGTAATTTTAATAATGAACATTTATTGAGGCCTCTTGGAGCTCCAGGATGCACACCTACCCAGTACCATCTCAGGTAACCCTGTTACCCAGCTGTGCCCTGTCAGCCAGGTATCTCTAACTGAACCCGCCTCTCCGCACATTAGTATGGAAAGGCGGCATCTGCATGGGTTAAGTCCAGTGACCTTGGAGTGGGTAGCCTCCGTTTGTGCCCTGCCTCTGGGAACTTATCATGTGACCTTGGCAAATTATTCTGTGG